>CM077200.1:1812004-1922004 GCA_039654625.1 Rhinogobio ventralis
CGTAAAAACATAACTTATATTCTCTGGTAAGAACATACATGAACTTATAAATACTCCAAAACCCCAAACCAACCTCATGGCAAAGATCCTGCTGAGATCATCCATCACATTGTTCAGTTTGACTTGAAGATCCTTCAGAAAGTCACTGGCCTCCACGTTTAACTGCAAAAAAAATCATAATTATGAATCTGATTTTATACAATTATGAGTCTGGTTTGCTTTTTAGGGGCCAAACCAGGAAGCGGCTGTAGCCCCTATTGTAATTGTTAGTTTTCTTCTTTATTATTATTCCTCCTCAATGGGAGTCTATGGCAGCTGTATGAACCGCAAGTAGGAAAATTATGAAATTTGGCACACTTGTAGTGATGGTAAAGAAAAGTATTCTGACCAACTTTGGGGTCTCTAGGACCAACTCTATGGTGCCGCCACTAGTTCAAAAATTCAACATTGAAATGGTTATAACTTTTGAACTATAAAAATTAAACTTAGTTCACCTGATTCCTCTTTCGCTAGTCCTCCTTCAAATTTTGAATCTGATCAGATTATCTTTGTACTAAGCCACACAGAAATGACTGAACTGATTTTTTTTATTAATCTTTGTTCAAAAGTTATGATGTCGCAAACTTAAGGAGGTCGACCCAAAATTGGTTCAGAGGCTGTCACATAAATTGCAATATCTTTTAAACGATTTGACATATCGACACAAAATTTGGTAGGTATCATCATCGGCATGTCCTGAAGGAACCTGAGAAGTTTGAACACAGCGCCACCTAGTGTTCCAGAGATAGACCTTTTTTGTTGTTGCAAAAATGCATATAACTTTTGCTCAAATTCATTACGTTCCTTGGTTTATGTCGATTCCGATGATATCTCATTTGCCATTTTACAATTGCCTTGCCTGTGTTTGTTGACTTACGCTAGTTAGCTTAGCATGTGAATTGGTTAGTTAGGTAAAAGTTGCTTCTGTTCCAGAGTCTTTCTGAGAATGACCTAATCTGAATTTATTAAATATAACATGTGGTGCATTTACATACAAAATCTTCATTTTGAGTTGATTCTCACTTGAACTATGGAACTTCGGCATGTGTGGGACAACTTTATAAAATTGTGTGTAATGTTGTGTCATTTCAATTCCTTTATTATCAGGGTAAGCGTTGTACTAATCTTTCTTCCTCTTGGATTAGAAATATAATTTTCCTGTTTGTTACTGCGAGTATAAAGCGCTAAATGTGACCTGACTTTTACAACACCCACTCTGTTGACATCATGTGCTCGTTTCCAGCCAATGGCATCTGTTTAACACTGAAGCCCGCCCCTTTGTCAAATCCAGCCAGTCTTATTAGTATGCACTGAGAGATGCTGTAGATGTATTGTAATATATGTGACCCTGGACCACAAAACCAGTCATAAGGGTCAATTTTTTTAAATTGAGGTTTATACAGCATGAATAAATAAGCTTTCCATTGATGTGTGGTTTGTTAGGACAATATTTGGCCGAGACACAACTATTTGAAAATCTGGAATCTGAAGGTGCAAAAAAATGTGTCCAAATGAAGTCCTTAGTAATGCATATTACTAATAATAATACATTTTTGATATATTTACGGTAGGAAATTTACAAAATATCTTCACGGAACATGATCTTTACTTAATATCCTAATGATTTTTGGCATTAAAGAAAAATCAATAATTTTGACCCATACAAACCCATGTTGGCTATTGCCACAAATATACCCGTGCGACTTATGATGGGTTTTGTGCTCCAGGGTCACATATTTTATATATTCTGAGTAATGGGAGTCCAGAAAATGTGTTTGCTGTGAAATCACACAAGCCAACATTAATAATACATATGAATTATGAATATGTTTATCAGGGAGCATTTATGATATCGGTCATAAATGATGCATGACGTCAATGCAAATTAATTGCAAGAATAATGAGCATGATACGTGTGTGTGATTGATGTGCGGAGTGTTAAACAGGAAGTAAAAGTCAGAGATTGTGCTAAAGACGGAGCGTGGGAATGTTTTATGAGAAGGAGAGAAAGGAATGATGGATGGATGATGGAAAAGTTGCTAAATGTGAGAGATTTATGGATGAACACAGAACTGGAGGGATGAGACTCTGAACCTGTAATATGCATTACTTTGCTATTTATTTAATGTATTTACTGACAAGTGCAAACATGCAAATCCACAATTGCTTCCATATGATGTTGTTTTTACACTGTGTATAAGTGTATATCTCATATACAGTCAAACCAAAAATGATTCAGACACCAGATATAATTTTTTACTAGTGTGTGCAGGACACTATAGTTCATTTCTGTAAGTGAGGAGAGCAAAATAAAGTAAACTGTGGCATATTATACCCAACAATTCTTCACACAGTGACTACCAGTAAAATTGATAAAAATTTGGGAGCAAAATGACACTTTGCCCCGAGCATGTTTTGCTGAAGTGTTTTCTCTTTAATTGCTAATGTGACCTTTGACACCACAGACTGAACTAAATGAAGCATTGCTTGGTCATTGGTTGAGCTAAATTGGTATTATCTAATTGTGTTCTTAAATCTAACAGCTGATTGGTTGACTGTAATCCACTACATCCCTTTCTATCAAAGAGACATTATCAAGATGAATTTGTGATTTCTTGTCATATTTTATTACCATTTTCTAAACTATAGCGAATAAACTGTGATAATGTGAGAAAATGTTGAAGGTGTCTGAATACATTTTGGCTTGACTGTACTTCAATTTGGTTCGTCTCACTCAGTTTCAGTTTCAGGACGTTTCAGGAATGGCATTATTGACATCAAACCTGGTACAATTGTTTAAACCCTATTTAAATATACACTCCTGTTTAAAAGTTTGGGGTGTTTTTTTTAAAGAAATTAATGCTTTTATTCAGCATGGACGCATGAAATTAATCAAAGGTGACATTTATGATGATACAAAATAAATGCTGTTCTTTTGTTTCCACAAAAAACTGTTTTTAACACTGATAATAATCATAAGTGTTTGTTGAGCATCAAATCCTCATATTGAATGATTTGTGAAGGGTCATGTGACACTGAAGACTGGAGTAATGATGATAAATTCAGCTTTGATCACAGGAATAAATCACACTTTACTATATATTCACATAGAGAACAGCTGATTCACACTGGAGTCATATTTCACTGTTTTTACTGTATTTATGATCAAAATAAATGCAGCCTTGGTGAGAATAATATCCCCAAAACCCCAAACCTTTTTTTCTTCACACAAAGCTTCACTTCCTTTAGGATGGCATGTTTTAAAGTGTGAATGCATGCATGAACTCACGTCTTTCCCTCCCATGGCCTCAAACATCTTCTCCAACTGGACTCGCAGCTGCTGGATATTATTAATAATGATGCAAGGCTGAAAATCACAGAGTAGAGGAAGTTAAATAACATTAACACACACGCTATTGAAAGAAATCCCTGCAGCAACAGAAAGTGAGGAATAAATGTGACAACTTCATTAAGTCTTGTGAGCTGAATGAGTCTCTCTAGACGTGTGTGTGTGTGTGTGTGTGTGAGAGAGTGTGCGTGAGAGAGAGTGTGTGTGTGAGAGAGTGTGTGAGTGTCTTTGTGTGTGAGAGAGTGTGCGTGTTTTTGTGACATATCAGGACACAAATGTGTATAATGACATGGGTATGACAGGAGAGGGTGACTTATGAGGACATTACCCATGTGCCCATTTTTCAAAAGGCTTATAAATCATACAGAATGTGTCTTTTTTTGAGAAAGTAAAAATGTGCAGTTTCCTGTGATGGGTAGGTTTAGGGGTAGGGGTAGTGTGTGTGTGTGATGGGTAGGTTTAGGGGTAGGAGTAGTGTGTGTGTGTGTGTGTGTGTGTGTGTGATGGGTAGGTGTAGGGATAGGGGTAGTGTAGGGGGATAGAAAATACGGTTTGTACGGTATAAAAACCATTACGCCTATGGAATGTCCCCACAATTCACAAAAACAAACATGTGTGTTTGCGTATGTGTGTGTGTGTGAGAGAGTGTGTGTGGGAGAGAGAGTGTGCGCGTGAGAGAGTGTGTGTGAGTGTGTGTGTGTGTGTGTGAGTGTGAGTGTGTCTTTGTGTGTGTGTGAGTGTGTGCGTGAGTGTGTGTGGTGTGTGCATGTGTGTGTGAGTATGAGAGTGTGTGTGTCTGTGTTTGTGTGTGAGAATGTTTGTATGAGTATGTGCATGAGTGTGAGTGTATGTGGGTGTGTGTGTGAGTGTGTGTGTGTGAGTTTGTTTGTGAGTGAGCGTGTGTGTGAGAGAGTGTGTGTGTGAGAGTGAGAGTGTGTGTGTCTTTGTGACTGTGAGAGTGTGTGTGTGTCTGTATGTGTCTTTGTGTGTGTGTGTGTGTGTGTGTGTGTGTGAGAGAGTGTGTGCATGAGTGTGAGTGTATGTGGGTGTGTGAGTGTGTGTGTGTGTGTGTGAGTTTGTGGGTGTGGGTGTGTGCGAGAGAGTGTGTGTGTGAGAGAGTGAGTGTGTGAGAGAGTGAGTGTGTGTGTGAGTGTGTCTTTGTGTGTGTGTGAGAGTGTGTGTGGTGTGTGCATGTGTGTGTGTCTGTATGTGTCTGTGTGAGTGTGTATTTGTGTGTGTTTGTGTGAGAGAGTGTGTGTGTGAGAGTGTTTGTGTGTGTGTGGCTTGGCTTGCTCAGTTAGGGACACTAAATTTTCAAATAAATATCCAAATAAATTTAATTACTAAACTAAATTAACTATATCAACTACATTACTTGAATATATATGATAATTGAAGCGGCTGTACAGCCGAATCAAATTCTGTTCATTATTTTTCTGTTTAACACTGTGAAGCTGCTTTGAAACAATCTGCATTGTAAAAAGATATATAAATAAAGTTGACCTGACTTGACTTGTGTGAGTGGTTCTTTGTGTGTGTGTGAGAGTGTGTGTGGTGTGTGCGTGTGTATTTGTGTGTGTGTGTGTGTGTGTGTGTGTGAGTGTGTGAGAGTGTGTGTGTGTGTGTGAGAGTGTTTGTGTGTGTGTGAGTGGTTCTTTGTGTGTGAGTGTGTGCATGAGTGTAAGTGTATGTGGGTGTGTGTGAGAGTGTGTGTGAGTGTGTATGTGTGTGTGTGTGTTTGCGTGTGTGTGTGAGAGAGTGTGTGTGTGTGTCTGTGTATGTGAGAGTGTCTGTGTGAGCGTGTGTCTGTGTGTGTGTGTGTGTGTGTCTTTGTGAGTGTGAGAGTGTGTGTGTGTCTGTGTTTATGTGTGAGAGGGTTTATGTGTGTGTGTGTGTGTGTGTGAGTGTTTGTGTGTGTGTGAGTGTGTGTGAGTGTCAGTATGTGTGTGTGAGAGTGAGCGTGTGTGTGTGAGTGTCATTGTGTGTGTGTGTGTGAGAGTGAGCGTGTGTGAGTGTCAGTGTGTGTGTGTGTGTGTGTGAGAGTGAGCGTGTGTGAGTGTCAGTGTGTGTGTGTGTGTGTGTGAGCGTGAGCGTGTGTGAGTGTCAGTGTGTGTGTGTGTCTTCCTCTGAGAGTCACTAAGCTAATTACTATATCTCAGTAATAATAACTCACTAGCACACACATCCCAAGAGACTTTATTATGAGCCTCGTGTTATATTATAAATGTAAATGCATTAATGTGACGCACCACTTTCTCCTTCTTGCAGTGAGTGGGAAAATCCTTGGCAATGATATCAGCATAAGACAGAAGAACATTCCCAATGGTCTGAAAGAAGAACAGTCACACACATTAGAGGACATGTCTCACAAACACTGAACTTTTATACACTACTGTCTTTTTAGAGCTGCTTTACAGCAGAATGTCCAACAAGTACAAAAACGCTTATAATAAGAGGACATGGCAACACTACAAGAGCCTTACAAACATAAACAAAACACGACGCCTCTGTCGATGGTGCTTTAGTTAAAACTGCAGAACATAAAGAGACTTTGGTCACTGTCATATGAATTTGGTCACAACTACTGGATACCAAAAACGAGAAGTTATGAACAAAGTAACGTTAATAGAACATTCGTTCAACAATATCTGGTCTTTAATAATGTTCTCAAAAACATTATTTATACATTGTTCATCTTGGGGCATTTTTTAAATGTTACTATTTGATTTAGAATGTTCAGAGAAACATTTAAAAGTAACAATCCCATAATGTTTGAATGGAATGTTCCCTTAACATTCACATAACCAAGAAAATATATATTTTTAAAACTGGACGTTCAGAGAACATTCAGAAATGTTCGTTTGCATAACTTAATGGGATATTTATTTTAGCTGGGGTGCCAGAACGTTGCTATAGTTACCACAGTGTCAATCATCACATCGTGTTCCGTACACGCAGAATGATAATTTAGGGGAATCACTTCCATATTTAAATGTGGTTGTCACTCCTGAAACTTGTCTATGTGGCCATTGATTCTGCCGATTTCCTGTTTATGACTGAAACTATATGTATTGTATAAAGCACAAAAAAAAAAATGTGACTTGACTTTTTTAACTTTAGTGAGTGTGTAGTGTTGCTGTTTGAGCATAAACAACATCTGCAAAGTTAAGACGCTCAAAGTTCAAAGCAAAGGGAGATATTTTCTTTTAAAGAAATCGCTTTTTAAGGACTACAACTAACGGCTGGTAGGGACTACAACGAGCTTCTTCACGGGTTAGTGACATCACTAACCCTAAATTTACATAAACCCGTCCCCAGGAACACGCAACAAAGGCCATGTTGAGAAGAGGAAGAGTTGTTGTAGTCGAGCACATTTGGGAGTCGCTCAAGCTGTCATCCGTCTTTCACATTTATTAATACAGTACGAACACAAATGCAATAGCATGTCATAAAGCAAGATGACAACATAAGTTATAACCGTAATTAAACCAAACTATCCCTGTTCTCTCTTCATGCAGCAGATATTCTCTGGCTCATCTCACAACAGTTCCCACACCAGCGGTTTATAGATTATCATGACAGAATATGCTAATCAATGACTGAAGAACGTTAACTCATAAATTCATCAGCTAACCCTTCAGAAACGTCCTGTCTCATTCTACATGTTGTCACTTCTTCTTGAGTCTCTCCATCATTGTCCGACTCCGGTTTGATAAAAGGCTGAACAGTTTCTGATATTTTCAGTGTGTGTCTGCGTGAGGTAATCAGAGCTGCTAACACGAGCTCTTGAAGCTCCACCCTCTTCCTGAAAGAGGGCAGGAGCAGCAGCTCATTTGCATTTAAAGGGACACACACAAAACGGCACGTTTTTGCTCACCCTCAAAAAGTGACTTTTTTAACATGCTATAAAAAATCTGTGGGGTATTTTGCTCTGATTGGTCAGATGGGCCAGTCTGTTGTGATTGGTCTACTCTGCTCTGATTGGTCAGATGGTCCAGTCTGTTGTGATTGGTCTACTCTGCTCTGATTGGTCAGATGGCCCAGTCTGCTGTGATTGGCCTACTCTGCTCTGATTGGTCAGATGGCCCAGTCTGCTGTGATTGGTCTACTCTGCTCTGATTGGTCAGATGGCTCAGTCAGCTGTGATTGGTCAGAAATCAAACGCTCATTATCATATCTGAATCTCAGTGATATGAACCGTAACGATGGCGTGGGTTTTACCATATCAATCTCAATCTCATCAAAGTGGATTTGCTTTGGCAGCAAAAAACAGCATCTTCTCCACATGAACAACACCAACCAAACTCTTCCTGTCTCAGATACAACAACAGTGTTTGAGGGCGGGGCAAAGAGACGCTGTTCAGCCAATGAGGACCAGAGGCTGGCATTATGCAAATGAGTTACAAACCTACGCAGGTTCAGCAGGAAGAGAGACTGAATTACTGACGACTCGTTTCAGTTCAGAATCGATTCTTGTTTTTAGGAGACAAACACTCCATTTATCTGCACTTTGAAATGGCAATCTTTTACATTCACAAACTGCCTTTATTACACTCTACATGAAAGGTAATATTCGAAAAAGCGTATTAGAGCTATGACAAATAATAATAGTGATGCTTGACTTATAAAACCCCAGTGACTGAATGAAACGCAGTATGTCACAGTAATTCATGTGGGTCATGATCGCGTGCGTTTGCCGTGTCACCTTAGCAAACCTCTTCATGTAATTCCCAACAATCTGAGGATCAGGACATTCCAACTTCCTGATGATCTCAAAGCTCTGGTTGAGCTGAGAGAAGACGTCCACGACCGAACAGGAGAAGAGCGCGTGCTCCGACGTCTGCTGGAACTGCAGGAAGAGACAAAACATCAGCCCACTTAATCATACCAAAGATAAATAAATCATTTTAAAATATGAAACACTTACTAAAGGAGATTTTGTTTGTTTAGTTGCATGTTATATGAACATAAACCAACATCATAGAACCAACATGAAGCAAAAAATGAAGTGACTGAAGGATGTGTTAAAACTCTCCTCTAAACATCTCACTACTAAAAATACTACAATGATAGTTACCCCGTCCTTTGCGTCCCTGACCAGAGCGCCGTGCAGGAAATCTCTGGAGACTTCCTCATTCTCATCCAGCCACAGGATCACGAAGGGCTCGAACCATCTATAAAGACAGAGATAAAGCGGTTCAGACTGAATCACACACTCTCACACTCTCTGTGTACGGTACGCTAGTGTTCTTACGCCGGGTACTCCGGCACACGGTCCTGGAAGTACAGCAGCTCCTTGCAGTATTCGTTGTAGAGCCACTTCACCTTGAAGTGCAGGTTCATGTAATCGGCGCTCTTGCATATTCGGTGTTTCTCGTGCTCTGAGAGATAGGAAGTAGACCACAGACAACAGGATATTCATCACAAATGTGACTTTAAAGATGTTGGTTTTGATTGCTTTGATCAGGAGTGGAGTTTGATTCCAGCCCTTTTAAAATTTGCTTCTTTCTTTATCATTATTGTGTTTCTAATTATTATTAGAAAAATGCAATTAAACCTCAAATTACAACAGAAGTAAAACATAATATTAGAATAGAAGAAAGAAAAAAAAACTAAATAAATATTAAATATATCACCAAAAAAAAAAAAAAAAAAAAATCACAAATAATAATATAATAAATAAATAAATAACTGCATATTTTAAAAATAAACAAATAATATAAAATAAGCAAACAAATAAAAAAAACGATATAATAATTAAATTATAAATAAAATAATTAAATAAAAATATAAAACAAATTTAATTTTTAAATTACATTTAAGACACATTCAATTTCAAATAAACCTCAAATTACATCAGCACTAAAACACAATATTAGAACAGAAGAGAGAAAAACATAGTAAATAAATAATTCACAAATAATAATAATAATTAATATAATAAATAAATAATTGTATATTTTAAAAAGCATACAAAACTAAAAATAAGCAAATAAATAAATACAAATAAATAATAGTAAAAACAGAGCTAAAAACATAACATTATAAAATGAGTGTAGAGAAAAAATAATATAATAATTACATAATAAATAAAAAATAGAGAAATAAAACTTTTAAGACTAATTATGACAGAACTAAAACTAAGTAAATAAACAATAAATCACAAATAATAATTAATATAATAAATAAATAAATAAAAATTAATTGTATGTTTTTAAAAAAATTAAAAAATAAGTAAATTTAAAAAAAATACAAATAAATATGTAAAAACATCAAGACAGAGAAATTACAACAGAATTAAAAACATAACATTATAAAAGAAGTGACAAGAAAGAAATAACAATAAATAAATCACAAATAATAATACTTAATATAATAAATATAAAATAAATAATTGCATATTGTAAAAAAAAAAAAAAGAAAAAATAAGTAAATAAGGCAGATACAACAAACCCCAAATTACGACAAAACTAAAACAACATTAGAATAGAAAAGAGAAAAAATAAGTAAATAATAAATAAATAAAAAACAAATAATAATAATAATTACTATAATAAATATAAAATAAATAATTGCATATTGTAAAAAAAATAACGGTTAAATACATAAAATAATATTTCTACATACATACACGCACATAAAACAAGAAAAGAACAGATTTTAATAAGCAAGGATTTGATTTTTTGAGGTTGTCAGAGGTTTAGGGTTCAGTCGGTGTGTGTTTACCTTCCATAGCGTACTTCATATCCTGAGCAAACATGTTCCACATCACCTCCGCACTGATCTTTCCCACGTTCAGCTCCTGAGGGAACCTGACACAGGAATAATGGGGAAATTTCACTCCGCTTCTTTCATATCAGCTGCTTTATTTCTTATATTTTACTTTATACAACAGTTCGTTTGCGTGTTATACAACAGTTGTGATATTCCCCCAGTATCAGCACTGGAGCCGTTTCACCGTGTGTATCACTCCGCTTGCGGCGACTGTCATGGCGATCAAGCAAATCCACCATAAGATTTACAAATACTGCTGTTGTTGTGTCACGAACTGTAGTTTTAACAGTTTTTTAGGCGAGAATGTAGTTATTTAGACCTCAAATATGTGACTCATATATAAACATAGCGCCTATTTTACGATTTGTTCAGACGCTTTCGTAGATGTGAGCTCCAGACCGTCAGCGGCCGTTCAGCGCTCATGTGCCCGCAGAGAACAGCTTCATCTCGGACAGTCCTCGGGGATTTGCCGCTGGCTCTTACTGTATGTTGATGGTGGTTAAACGGATATAATTCATTTGGGGTTTATCAAATTTGGTCTTATTAATCTATTACTTGTTGCAGAGTAATCGTTTTTTGGGTTAAGGGGACAATTAAGTGTTATAACTTTATATTTAGGCTATATTTAACTTCAATCCTGTACTAGAGCGCTGCTTGCATGTTTGACTCATTTCTTTCCTATTTTCTTTTATAATGGCTATTGTTGTTAATTTAAATATTATTCAATAAGTATTATTCTATATGAATAATGAGAAAGGGTCCGTCAGTGATCGTGATATTGACTTCAGTGACAGTTTCATTATTACACCACTAGATGGCGGCAAAGACGGTCTTTATGAGTGACTGGTTGTAAACAAGGAAGTTATTTTAGTGCTGTCATTCTTTTAAAAGGACAAAGACAAAGATATCGCTTTCCTCAGCGGGCATTCAAGCGGATTTTTAATGGATATAATATTATAGACATCGACCTGAAGAATGAATACTATATCAGATGCAGGTAATACACTCGTTTAGTTGATTTTACTTCAGGTAAATACATACTTCAGGTACTCTCTCTCATTATACTCTACATAATACCATAATCTTCAATGAAGCGACTTCATTACTAGTTCTTAAGTGACGCTTAGTAAACCGTCAACTTGAGATTTGAATCCATGGCGGAAGGAAGTAGTTCCTCACAAAAGAGATGTTAAAGACACTTGTTTCTTGTTTATTTAATCCCTTGTGCCGTCAAACTGTTGTGTAAACGCAATATCACACTCATAGCCGTGCGATATGGCTGTATATCAGCACAGATATGATTATCTACGCCGAATCACAGCCGTGCTGATCTACAGCCATATCGCACAGCTACTCGTGTGATATTGCTCATGCAACAACTTCAACCATCATCATAAATAAGGTAACTTCAAACTGTACTTCAACACCATTACACACACTCACTGGTTCAGACAGGGCGTGTAGGAGTTCTTGTCCTCCTCTATGATGGAGACGATGAGGGTGATGAGTTTGGACCAGAAGTCCAGGTTCTTCACACTCGGCCCCTGTTCTTCAGGAGGAACCGTCTTCGACTGGATATGAACATGAACAAGAGAGTTATACACTAACATGACAAAAGACCTCCACTGCACAAAACAAATGCGTCAATCAACCTTTCGGCAACAGAAAAAGAAAGCATAGGACGTAGACGTGCTATATTTCTGAGATTAAAGAACGAGGTCTTGACAGTGTTCTGCACAAAAGGCTCAAACGACAGAGTGGAATCAAAGATAACTCCAAGATTTTTCACTTTACTTTGAAACTCCATGGCAACACCATCAACAGACAGAGCTAAAGAACTAGCGCAGTTGATGGGGAGAGCCAAGAAGCACGACTTAGGAAGTTCTTAGACATCCAAATCTTGAAAGATGGGATATGTCCACGTCTTGACCCGGTTTTGAGTGGATGTAAATCTGGGTATCAATGATAGTTAAGGTCAAGAGATCTTAAAGGATTAGCTCACTTTAAAATGAAAATTTCCTGATAATTTACTGGCCCCCATCTCATCCAAGATGTTCATGTCTTTCTTTCTTCAGTCGAAAAGAAATGAAGTTTTTTGAGGAAAACATTCCAGTATTTTTCTCCACATAACGGACTTCGATGGGAACCAACGGTTGAAGGTCCAATCAATGCAGTTTCAGAGGAAGGGCTTCAGAGGCTCTGATGATCCCAAACGAGCAACATTGGACATTTTCAAGAAAAATAAACATTTATATACTTCTTAACCTAAATTGCTCATCTCGCGCTGCTCTGTGACGCGTCACGGATTATGTAATCACGTCGGAAAGGTCACGCTAGACGAAGGCGGGAGCGAACGAGCAAAGACTAATACAAACGCCCTTTACCAAAAAACACTCCATCTCCAACTTCAAAATCGCCCAACATCGTTGTTTTACCTTTTTTTTGCTAAAGGGCGTTTGTATTAAATTTTTTTACAATCACTTTGGCACTAATTTCAGAACCTTGATGTCATTTTTCAAAACTCTAAGACTTTTTTCAATTGCTTGGATACAATACACATAAAACTAAGATCATTTTTTCATTTAACAAAAATCACCTGTTTCTAAGACACAACTTAAACGTGCACTATGTAACATTTTTTCAGTAAAATATCCAAAAGCCACTAGGCCAGTGTTATATATTTTGTTCAGTTGAGTACTTACAATATCCCAAATGTTTCCAACCATTTGTAAATCGTGAGGAAATTGCTATTTTAACCAAGGAACCGGGACGTGTGAGGGAGTCGCCTGTCAATGGCGTCATATCTGCGTTACCCTCGGTTTCTGGTTTTATTCTGCAGAAACGCTTTACTCTCACTGCAGTGTGCAACAAGTGTCATAGCAGCCGCCGAGAGAACGCACGGAGTAACGTCATAACATCAACACACTCAAATGTATCTAATATGATAAACAGAGCTGCGTTACCTCATACTCATGACCGGAAAAGCGGAAATGGCGCCGGCGACTGTGGAATAAAGTCCTGGAATAAAGGAATAAAAAAGGAATAAAAGTCCTGCCGCTCGCGAGGCGTGTGTTGCGTTCATCTCATTAACAATCGCTCCAGCGGCCTTGCTCAGCTCCCACACCACTCGGCTCTGCTCTGCTTCATACTACAGTAACATTAATAATCACATCCATGAACATGATTTCTGCCCGAGTCCTATCCCGATTCTTTTCCACTGGCTGTGAGGTGAAGACCACATGTCCCAAGATTCTGCGCTCAAACTTGGCGTCATCAAACTACGCCTTTGTTTTGAATAGGCGACCTCTAGCGGATGGAAAAGTTACATAGTGCACCTTTAACATCAAAGTACTACTATTTCAAAAGGTAATTCACACATTACATTTCAGATCTGAAATTACATTTCATCAGTGTCTATTCATTTCATTACAATGATCCAACTATTGATACAACTGCTCAAGTGATGACTGTTTTGAGTTTTGTGACTAGAGTTTTGAGAAATGACGCCAAGGTTCTGAAATTTGTGCCAAAGTGATTGTAAAAAACTATAGTCTTCGCATGAATGCTTTGTAAACACGGGGGCGGTACTTCCGCCTACGTCTAGCGTGACCTTTCCGACGTGATTACATAATTCGTGACGCGTCACAGAGCAAGATGAGCAATTGAGGTTAAAAAGTATATAAATGTTAATTTTTTTAGAAAATGTCCGATGGTTTGTCTGGATCAGACCCTATTCCTCTGGGATCATCAGAGCCTCTGAAGCCCTTCCTCTGAAACTGCATTGATTTGGACCTTCAACCGTTGGTTCCCATCAAAGTCCATTGTGTGGAGAAAAATCCTGGAATGTTTTCCTCAAAAAACTGAATTTCTTTTCGGCTGAAGAAAGAAAGACATGAGATGAGATGGGGGCGAGTAAATTTATCAGGAAATTTTTATTTTGAAGTGAACTAATCCTTTAATAACTGACCGAGTGGAAAAATATAACTGCTAAACCGCAAAAGGACCAAGAATCGAGCCCTGGGGGACACCAGTACTAACAGAGCCCACATCTGATCCATAAAAACAAAGCGTCTGCGATCAGAAAAACAGGATGTGAACCAATCAAGAGCAGTCTCCGTTACACCAAAAACAGATTCAAGTCAACTAAGTAGTAGTGAATGATCGACAGTGTCGAAAGCTGCACTTAGGTCCAAAAGTTATTTGTAATTATCATTACTCAGTACTTATATATTTTAGCGCTCTATATATATATATATATATATATATATATATATATATATATATACATACTGTAACAATGACGCCTTGAAATAAAGGTTATCAATGAGCAGCTTGACAATTTACACAAATTGACAATTACAAATATAACGCAGAGGGAATGATGAGGATGCCTCCTGTGCATATATATGGCCTATTATTGTCTCAGATTAACACACACACACACACACACACACACACACACTGGGAGCATCAGTCAGCGCTCCGGTTATGAGATGTCAGAAACTCAGGCGTGTTTTCCATCTTGCTAATATAGTTCTGCAGTGCAAATGCTTAGAGAGAGAGAGAGAGACCGTGCTTCTTCTCCATTCATAACTGTCACAACACCTCTACCATAATCAATATTTCATTTTCCATGAGAAGCACTTCAGCGCTCGCGGTGCTCTGAATTACTAAACGGCATTAAAAATCAGCACGACCGTCTGGAAGAGACGAACAGAAACTCATTCAGTCCAGTGTGACGCTCTCCGTTAAACCGTTTAAAGTTTCCAACAGAACATTCAAATGAAAAAGATAAGACATTAAAGGGTTATTAAATATAAAACATTTTTATTACTTGAAATATTAACTGAAGTAAAATGAAATATAACAAAACTTATTTTTTTTCAGCTGATTGACAAGGCAAGATTTCTCATTAATTAACTGATGTATTAAAATAACTAAAACACACCCTCACTTCTTTATTATTTGTTTTTGTAATTATTATTAATTATTATGATTATAAAAATGCAATGAAACATCAAGCCGAAAAAATTACAACAGAACTAAAAACATAACGTTATAAAAGTGGAGAAAGTAAATAAATAATAAAAATAATAATTAAATAATAAATAAAAAGTAATTAAATAAAAATATGAATAAATAACAGAAAAATTAAAGAGAAATAAGTAAATAAATAAATCACAAATAATTGCATATTTTAAAAATTGTAAACGAAATTAGAAGTTGAGGTGTCAAAATAATACTAAACAATACAGACATAGTAAAAAAATTACAAAAACAACAAAATTACTAAAATGAAAACAGGAAATATAAAATTCTAAATATTAATAAAAACTATTGGTAACACTTTACTTAAAGCCTTTATGTATATTGCATTATAAAAGTATTTTAATGCATGAATTATGCCTTGTAATGCACCATATAATGCATTGCATGATCTCATTAATAATTTTAACCACAGTTATAATACATTATAATAAACTTTTAGAGAGTATAATGCATTAAAACACAACAAACAACCAATTGTAACAAGGAATATGTGAATATTATAATGCATTTTAACTACTTGTGAAAATATATAATGCATTATAACATACATTATGAATACCTCACTCACACTCACACACACACTCACTCACTCACACTCACTCACACTCACTCACTCACTCACTCACACTCACTCACTCACACAAACACTCACTCAAACACTCACTCACTCACTCACTCACACTCACACTCACACTCACACTCACACTCACTCTCACACACACACACACACACACACACACACACACTCACACTCACTCACTCACTCACACTCACACCCTCACACTCACACTCACACTCACTCACACTCACACACTCACTCACTCACTCACACACACTCACACACTCACACACTCACTCAAACACTCACTCACTCACTCACTCACTCACACTCACTCACTCACTCACACACTCACACTCACTCACACACACACACTCACACTCACACTCACACTCACACTCACACTCACACTCACACACACACTCACACTCACACTCACACTCACACTCACACTCACTCACACACACACACACACACACACACACACACACACACACACTCACTCAATCACTCACACACACACACTCACACTCACTCACACTCACACACACACACACACTCACTCACACTCACCGGGTCATTCTGATATTCTCGGCTGTAGAGCTCATGGCAGTTATTAAAGATGTACTCGTACGTTGAGTTGAGACACGCTTTGACACAATCTTTCACAACCTGACTCGCTCTCGGTGGACTCTGCAGTTCCTGGACCTGAAAACACACACAGACCAACAGTTATTCTTCTCGGCAATGAGACCTACATTTACATTTAGTGGGTTTAAAAGCCTATTGTGGCAAGCAGTCAAGGCTGAATTATTGACGACTCGTTTTAGTTCAGAATCGATTCTATTAGGACACAAAAACTCCATTTATCTGCACTTTGATCTTTGAAACTTTTACATTCACAAACAGCTCTATTACACACTGGATGTAAGGTAATATCTGAGAAAGCTTTAAGATCTGTCACCAGAACAAAATAAAGAACGAACCTTCATCCTGAAGAACGTGATGCTGGTCAGAAGATCTACAGTGGACTTCAGATCCTGCAACCTCTCAGGACTACTGGCTGGGAAATTATTCTGAAACACACACACACCTGTTACAAACACGAATACACACTCCACAACAACAATTCTTCAGTAATCAATAGATATGGAGGTCATTTGTAGAGGTGATATTTATTAAAGGAGAATATGTGAATATACCCTGTACATAGAGAGGTCAATCCTCAGGGAGTTGTGCAGTTGGTCCAACAGTTTCACAAACCGCTCTTTCTGCAAATAAAGTGAACATATGTATTATATACACTATCGTTCACAACTTTGGAGTCGGTAAGATTTTATGTTGAACACAATTTCATATTTTTGTGGATTGGGGATTCTTTGATGAATAGAAAGTTCTAAAGAACAGCATTTATTTAAAATAGAATCTTTTGTAACATTATAAAATGTCTTTACTATCACTTTTGTTCAATTTAATGTGTCCTTGTTCAATAAAAGTATTAATTTCTATTGCATTTTCATATGCATGAGCTAAATGAGTGTTTATTTGGTTGAAATGTGACCCCAACCCCAACTGACCCCAAAGTTGGACGCAGCGAAGCGATCGGAGGCAGAGACGTTGTTGGAGGACTGTGTGGTGTGGGCATAATACGCGTTGATGTTGGCCAGCAGTGTGCTCATGACCGCAGGAACACCGGGACACATGTACTTCGACGACAGACACGCAAAATGCCTGAAAACAAACACAGAGCACAAGGTCACTGACATTTAGACTGCCAAAAATGAATGCAGTTTCTCAGGAGAATGCAAAGTTTTGCATGGCTATCACCATGCTGGAAAAATGTCCCATTTGCATTTTTGAGGATCTCTTTTATGCATTCCCTTGTTTGTACAGTGTAATCATGCAGTCATTCATTCGTTCACTCTGCTTACGTCATGGCCTGGTAGATCGACTCCACTCCATATCTCATGGCGAACTCGTCCACGATCTCCTGCGCCGTCTCTTCATAGTACACTTTCCAGGCGTCATCGCCTTTGGCGTCGGGGATCTTCACCACGCCGCTGTTCTGCTTTTCTGTGGTGTAGTGGAAGATGTGCTGCAAAGCAAAATGGGTTGAGAACTCAGTCACCGAATATTCCTGAAGATTGAGGGACACGCTTTACACCGGTTCAGTTTCGCACCGATTCAGTTTTAAACCCGATTCAGTTTTACACTGATTTAGTTTCCGATTCAGTTTTACACAGATTCACTTTTACATTGATTTAGTTTTACACCGCTTCAGTTTTACACCGCTTCAGTTTTACATCGATTCACTTTTACACCGATTCAGTTTTATATCGATTCAGTTTTACATCGATTCACTTTTACACCGATTCAGTTTTACACTGATTCAGTTTTACACCGATTCAGTTTTACACTGATTCACTTTTACATCGATTCACTTTTACACCGATTCACTTTTATATCGATTCACTTTTACACTGATTCAGTTTTACACAGATTCAGTTTTACACCGATTCAGTTTTACACCGCTTCAGTTTTACACTGATTCACTTTTACATCGATTCACTTTTACACCGATTCAGTTTTATATCGATTCACTTTTACACTGATTCAGTTTTACACAGATTCAGTTTTACATCAATTCACTTTTACACTGATTCAGTTTTACACAGATTCAGTTTTGCAACGATTTAGCTTTGCACAGATTCACTTTTACACCGATTCACTTTTACACTGATTCAGTTTTACAAAAATAGCAATATGTGGAGTGTCATTTTGGCCCAATGAAATTTCAAAGTGGGAGGAGCAAAAATAAAACAACCGACAAAGCACTTAACACAGAACAGATAAAAATCGCTTCATGAAACAGCCTTCATAACATGTTTTACAACTGTAATGTGGCATATATGAGTGAAAGTAAATATTCAACATAATTAGATTTTAACCATCAGGAATTGACTTGGTGTAAAGTGTGTTTCTTATCAATGCAATGGATTGTGAAAGACTTGATGCATCAAAAACATGTACTATATCTAAATACAATGTTAATGTGCATAATATTGATATTTGCATGTACCTCATGCAGGCAGGTGTACTGAACATGGTACGGAGCCACAGTCTCCTCTCCTTTGATCTCCACACTGATGTGCATGCGGATCGCTCCGGATACGGCAGATTTATCCGTGCGCTTGTCTGTTCAGAGAGAGAGAATGTCAAATAATTCCCTCAAGATCATATTAGACATTAGAGATTATCACATTAGAGATGCAGCTCGAAGCCGCTTCTGATATAAGCATGCAATCACTTTGACACACCGAGGTTGTACCAGACGTCCATTTCTCCACTGAGCGTTCTCACTTCAATGATGGTCTGTCCCAGAAAGTCGTCAGACTCCCGCTTGAACCGCTGCTTCACACGAGACTTGATATCATCATCCTCATCCCAGACGCGCACCTTTATCCGGTCTGAAGAGTTATGACATTCACTGCACATCAGAGGAACAGAGAATCCAATTAAAACCAGGAAAATAAAATAAAATAGAAATTATAATGAAATAAAATAGACATTAACTGATATAAAATAAAATATAAAAAATACACTTATTTTATTTATTTAAATTTAGAGTACTAAAATAACAAAAAATCCACTAAAACTTGCACTATATGTAACTTTTCCGTCCGCTAGAGGTCGCCTATTCAAAACAAAGGCGTAGTTTGATGACGCCTAGTTTGAGCGCAGAATCTTGGGACATGTGGTCTTCACCTCACAGCCAGTGGAAAAGAATCGGGATAGGACTCGGGCAGAAATCATGTTCATGGATGCGATTATTAACGTTACTGTAGTATGAAGCAGAGCAGAGCCGAGTGTTGTGGGAGCGGAGCAAGGCCGCTGGAGCGATTGTTAATGAGATGAACGCAACACACGCCTCGCGAGCGGCAGGACTTTTATTATGCCACAGTCGCCGGCGCCATTTCTGCTTTTCCGGTCATGAGTATGAGTTAACGCAGCTCTGTTTATCATATTAGATACATTTGAGTGTGTTGATGTTATGACGTTACTCTGTGCGCTCGCTCGGCGGCTGCTATGACACTTGTTGCACATTATGAAATAAATGTTTTTCTCCAAAACACGTTGGGAACAATTATTTTATTAAATACTTTTTGCAACCTCCTTTTTCCAAGATAACAGCTCTTAACACTTAAGATGGGTTTGGTGCACACAGGGATAGAAAAGTACCCCATATGTAAATTGAAATACACCGCTGGATCTTTAATGTTGTGGGCCTAATTTTCTGCCAGAGGTCCTGGACATCTTATTCAGACACATGGTATCATGGATTCTAGCAAATACCAACAGATAAAAAATCAAAACCTGACGGCCTCTGCTAGAAATCTTATAATGGGCCATGTTTGGATCTTACATCAGGACAACGATCCAAAAACAAACATCAAAATCAACACAAAAATGTGTCACTGAGCACAATTTTTGATTGCATATTTTGCATTAAGTTGAATCGATGACGATGCATTCATGCACTCACAAGTGAAAGCTCTCGTCCCAGATGGGATTGAGATTGCCGTAGATGGTCTTCGTTCTCTTCTTGGTTTTGCCCACCTGTACGGTGACGTAGGGGTCACTCGAACCCGTCTTATCCTTCGCCTGAAGACCCTGAGCACACACCACTGACAGAAAGAAAACAATGCCTTTACAAACGACTGTAAAGATGATGCAAATACATTATATTTCATGTCTTTTTTCCGGCTGTAGCTCAAAGACCAGAATGTCTTCTGTCAAATGCACACATGTAAATATTTTGATGCACCTTTTTGAATAGTTTGTTCACCTGTGATGCTGATTTTGGCCGACCACTTCGACGTCCCGTCCAGAACGCTCTGCTTGATTTGCTTCATCTGAGTCCCGTGGCTCGCCTTGGGAATGTCGAACACTTCCTGGATCAGCTCGAAAATCTCAGGCTTGTTGCGTTCACGGATCTTCATGCGATCCTTCAGGACCATGATGATGTTCTGCGTTCGGTCCTCAGCACCGTGTTTCGAGCTCTTCTCAGCAGCTCCTGACGGACACATCCACAACATCAGCAAACTATTTCCTGTAGAAACTTGTCTAACTACATGCTCTTAATTTAAAGTGCCCCTGTTATGCTATTTCAGAGTCTCCTACAACAGGTTCACATGCATCCAAGGTCAAAAAACACTTTAATTTCTCATAATATCCACTGCAGCATCAGCTCTTCTCTCTCAGTGTCTGAAACGGTTCATTTAAAGATTCGATCTCTCTAAACCCCGCCTCTCTGAGAGCTGCTCTGCTCTGATTGGCCAGATGACCCAGTCTGTTGTGATTGGTCTACTCTGCTCTGATTGGCCAGATGACCCAGTCTGTTGTGATTGGTCTACTCTGCTCTGATTGGTCAGATGGCCCAGTCTGTTGTGATTGGTCTACTCTGCTCTGATTGGTCAGATGGCCCAGTCTCTTGTGATTGATCTACTCTGCTCTGATTGGCCAGATGACCCAGTCTGTTGTGATTGGTTTACTCTGCTCTGATTGGTCAGATGGCCCAGTCTGTTGTGATTGGTTTACTCTGCTTTGCTCAGCCAGATGACCCAGTCTCTTGTGATTGGTCTACTCTGCTCTGATTGGTCAGATGGCTCAGTCTGTTGTGATTGGTCTACTCTGCTCTGATTGGTCAGATGGCCCAGTCTGTTGTGATTGGTCTACTCTGCTCTGATTGGTCAGATGGCTCAGTCTGTTGTGATTGGTTTACTCTGCTCTGATTGGTCAGATGGCCCAGTCTGTTGTGATTGGTTTACTCTGCTTTGCTCAGCCAGATGACCCAGTCTCTTGTGATTGGTCTACTCTGCTCTGATTGGCCAGATGACCCAGTCTGTTGTGATTGGTTTACTCTGCTCTGATTGGTCAGGTGGCTCAGTCTGTTGTGATTGGTCTACTCTGCTCTGCTCGGCCAGATGACCCAGTCTCTTGTGATTGGTCTACTCTGCTCTGATTGGTCAGATGGCCCAGTCTGTTGTGATTGGTCTACTCTGCTATGATTGGTCAGATGGCCCAGTCTCTTGTGATTGATCTACTCTGCTCTGATTTGCCAGATGGTCCAGTCTGTTGTGATTGGTCTACTCTGCTCTGATTTGTCAGATGGTCCAGTCTGTTGTGATTGGTCTACTCTGCTCTGATTGGTCAGATGGTCCAGCTTGTTGTGATTGGTCTACTCTGCTCTGATTGGCCAGATGACCCAGTCTGTTGTGATTGGTCTACTCTGCTCTGATTGGTCAGATGGCCCAGTCTGTTGTGATTGGTCTACTCTGCTCTGATTGGTCAGATGGCCCAGTCTCTTGTGATTGATCTACTCTGCTCTGATTGGCCAGATGACCCAGTCTGTTGTGATTGGTTTACTCTGCTCTGATTGGTCAGATGGCCCAGTCTGTTGTGATTGGTTTACTCTGCTTTGCTCAGCCAGATGACCCAGTCTCTTGTGATTGGTCTACTCTGCTCTGATTGGTCAGATGGCTCAGTCTGTTGTGATTGGTCTACTCTGCTCTGATTGGTCAGATGGCCCAGTCTGTTGTGATTGGTCTACTCTGCTCTGATTGGTCAGATGGCTCAGTCTGTTGTGATTGGTTTACTCTGCTCTGATTGGTCAGATGGCCCAGTCTGTTGTGATTGGTTTACTCTGCTTTGCTCAGCCAGATGACCCAGTCTCTTGTGATTGGTCTACTCTGCTCTGATTGGCCAGATGACCCAGTCTGTTGTGATTGGTTTACTCTGCTCTGATTGGTCAGGTGGCTCAGTCTGTTGTGATTGGTCTACTCTGCTCTGCTCGGCCAGATGACCCAGTCTCTTGTGATTGGTCTACTCTGCTCTGATTGGTCAGATGGCCCAGTCTGTTGTGATTGGTCTACTCTGCTATGATTGGTCAGATGGCCCAGTCTCTTGTGATTGATCTACTCTGCTCTGATTTGCCAGATGGTCCAGTCTGTTGTGATTGGTCTACTCTGCTCTGATTTGTCAGATGGTCCAGTCTGTTGTGATTGGTCTACTCTGCTCTGATTGGTCAGATGGTCCAGCTTGTTGTGATTGGTCTACTCTGCTCTGATTGGTCAGATGGCCCAGTCTGTTGTAATTGGTCTACTCTGCTCTGATTGGTCAGATGGTCCAGCCTGTTGTGATTGGTCTACTCTGCTCTGAATGGTCAGATGGTCCAGCTTGTTGTGATTGGTCTACTCTGCTCTGATTGGTCAGATGGCCCAGTCTGTTGTAATTGGTCTACTCTGCTCTGATTGGTCAGATGGTCCAGCCTGTTGTGATTGGTCTACTCTGCTCTGATTGGTCAGATGGCCTAGTCTGTTGTCATTGGTCTACTCTGCTCTGATTGGTCAGATGGCCAGTCTGTTGTGATTGGTCTACTCTGCTCTGATTGTTCAGATGGTCCAGCCTGTTGTGATTGGTCTACTCTGCTCTGATTGGTCAGATGGCCCAGTCTCTTGTGATTGGTCTACTCTGCTCTGATTGGTCAGATGGCCCAGTCTGTTGTGATTGGTCTACTCTGCTCTGATTGGTCAGATGGCCCAGTCTGTTGTGATTGGTCTACTCTGCTCTGATTGGTCAGATGGCCCAAGCAGATCTGAAAAGCAGACCTTTTACATTCACAATCAGCTCTATTACACACTGTATAAAAGGGAATATTCGAAAAAGCATAATATGGGCAGTTTAAAGCAGGGTCAGTCTCAGAAAGTAGCATTGATACTTGTAGTTAGTTACTCCCCATCCTCATATGTACTGTTCTAATGCACAATGACAGAACCTAAAACACGTTAGCATTAAAATCTCACTCTGCAGGCAGTCTGCGTTGAGCAGGTCCTGGCACTTGTCGTGACATTTGACCCCGCACTCGGAGCAGCGCATGCCTTGCCGAGCGATGCCCCACAGCAGACCCTCACACTCGTAGCAGTAGGTGGGCGTAGTGGCCGTCCACACCTCGAAGTTGTGCGGGGTGGTGCAGGAGATCGGGTAGATCAGAGCCTGCAGCGTCTTCTTATACACGTGACTCTTCTACAGGAGCACAAGCAGACCAGTGTTATGTTAGTGTTATTTCCCCCAAAGTTTATTTTCCTCTGTCGTCTGATGGAGTTTGGGTTCCTTGCCATAACGGATGAACCTTACACAGGTACTGAACTGACATCCGCTGATTAATGACACTATTGTCTTTACAGCTGAATTGAATTCTGTTTGTATCATTGATCATTATTTTCCTGTTTATCCATGTAAATCTGCCTTGAAACAATCTGTATTAAATAAAGCGTTATAGAAATAAAGGTGACGACTTCACTATTACAGTATTTATTAATATTCTGAATTAGCTTTTATTTTTATATTCTCTTTAATGTTAAAGTTTTAGTATTTTTTGGTTTAAATAGTTTTTTTTTTTTTAAATATTTCAATTTATTCATTTTTAGTTCAATTTTAGTTTTATTAGTTTTAGTACTTCAACTTATTCATTTCAGTTAGTTTCTAATGAAAATGTTAATTTAAATGTATCTAATAATTCTATTTAGCTTTAATTTATTTTAATTTTAGTATTTTTTTAACCAACTTATTTATTTCAGTTAGTTGCTAATTCATTTTTTAGTTTATTTTTTAATCTAATAATTCTATTTAGCTCTAATTTATTTTATTTCAATTTTAGTTTTATAGTTTAGTTTCTAATGAAAATGTTAATTTAAATATATCTAATAATTCTATTTAGCTTTAATTTAAGTACATCAACGTAAACTTATTTCAGTTAGTTTCTAATGAAAGTTTTTTTAATTTAAGTTTTATCATCTAATAATTTTATTTAGCTTGAATTAATTTAAATTTTTTTAATTTAGTTTTAGTACTTTAACTCATTTCAGTTAGTTTCAAATTATATATATATTTTTTTTATTTAATTTTAAATTAATTAATCTAATATTTATATTTAGCTCTAATTAAGTTTTGTTTTAGTCATTTTAGTACTTTGACTCGTTTAGTCAGTTCTAATTCAAGTTTTTATATTTTATTTTATTTCAGCTTTATATCTGAACATGATTTTTTTAATAGTTTTAGTTAACAATAGCAACACTAAAACACACCAAACACGAGACACTCAAACAGTGCTTTCGTCTCAGGATCCAGAATGCAGTGCATCAGAGCCTTTACTGTTAAACGAGTGACCAAATGCATCTTTAACAGAAAGATTATTCAAGTTGAATCACTTACCAGCTCCTCGTTGTTGAGTGTGCTAGAGGCCATAGCAGACGTGATGCCAGCCTTGCGGGAGTTCTGCACGAGAGACTGAACACAGGACAGAAACATCGCACGTGAGATTACACACAGAACAAACAGAGACTGCTCAGACGTTTCCCTAAGAGAAACACACACAGTCATCTCACATGTGTCTCCTCGAGCATTGCAGAAGAGATGTCTCAGATTTAACAAGACACCAAAGAAAAACAATGGTGCTGTAATATACAATGATTAGAACAAATCCTTACCATGGCCTGAATCCAGACAGCAGAAGCAAAGAAATCAAGATACAAAACTGCGTTACTCACATTTAGATGAGCTTAACAGAGAAACAGACAATAAAACATGCACAGGCTTTACAACCTGCAAGAATGTACTGCCTAATAAAACACTGAGAAACATATAAAATTAATACTAGGTAATCTGGGACATTTTTATACTTCTGAGTTCTGTGGTGTATTGTGATTGCACTGAAAAAAAAAAAAACCTAGATAAAGTTCATGAAGACAAACTTTGACAAAGACTAGTAGATAGATAGATAGATTTAACATTGTTTCTATCATGAATTAGCACATTGCCAGCATGTTGCTAACATGATTTAGCATGTTGTTAACATGTTTTAACACATTGCTAACATGATTCACCACATTTCTAGCATGAATTTGAACGTTTTAACATGTTGCTAGCATTTTTTTAACAAATTGCTAATTTGAATTAACACATTGCTTGCATTAATTAACATGGTGCTAACATGAATTAGAACATTGCTAACATAAATTAGCATTTTTTAACACTTTGCTAGAATTATTTAGCATGAATTAGCACATTTATAACATGATGTTGTTAACATGTTTTAACATGTCGCTAGCCTGTTTAGCATTTTGTTAACATGATTTTGCATGTTGCTAGCATGTTTTAGCACGTTGTTGGGTAAGGTAGCTGCTAGGCGTTGCTAGTGATAGATACTTTGTGGATGAAGCTTAAACACTTAAAAGTTTTGACTCCCTTAATGAAAGTCGATGGGAAGACACAAATACTGAGGAACTAAATTCAATGCAGGTGAAACACAAACGTCTTCAGGTTTTGCAGTGGGTTTCTCACCAGATCTCTGACCAGAGGAATGGTCTTCCTCTTCCTCAGGTCCGGCATGCTGTCGATGCTGTACAGCGCTCCTCCCATCCTTCACAAACAAACACAAGCATAATGGAGCATGACAATAATTCCCCTTCCTCGACAGCATGATTTAACATGTTTGCTAGCATGAAATGTCACAAACGATTAAAATTTTTCAAACCGTTTCAAAAACGCTATGACGTAACAAAGTCTTGTTGGTGAAAAACAAATGATTCACAAAGATTTCAAAGCTTCACAAAGTGTCTTTGGAAAATGCCCATCATTAGCATGAGATCCTCCCTCGTTCCCAGTGTCACATGCATTCAATATGGCGGGTAAAACTGTGTATGTGAGTGTCATTAGATGAACTCCATGTCCACTTGACTGATTAGTCAATGATTGCACTAAAAGCAGATCTACTGGAGATCAGGGTAAGGGTTTGACTTACCCTCCTTTACCAAACCACAGAGACTGAGTCTCTCCTCGTGCCTGAGAGAAAGACAGAGAAAGAAACATTTCATTGGTTTTATTAGCTGACTGGCTTTGAACAAAGAGTGAAAATATTTTCTGTAATCACCACAAACATGGCAACAAACCAGGGTTATTATCATTAAATAAAACCAAAACCATAACCATTGAATATAAAATAAACGTTAACTAAGATATAAAAAAATAAACTTGTTTTATTTCCACTAAATGCCAAGGAAGTACTAAAATATCTAAACATAAAATAAAAGTTAAAGCTGCAGTCCGTAAGTTTTGCTTTTATTTATTTTGAGTTGTCTGTTAAAGTTGATTTTTGAGAATTGTATTTCAGTTGTTTTGTTGATGACGGTCACAAAAAAACGTCCATGTCATGCAGCAAACCCTTACATTTTATGGAGTCTAAGGCCTTTCTGCAACTATGTTACATCAGTCAGCTTATACACTATATTGCCAAAAGTTTTGGGACGCCTGCCTTTACATGCACATGAACTTTAATGACATCCCATTCTTAATCCGTAGGGTTTAATATGGAGTTGGCCCACCCTTTGCAGCTATAACAGCTTCAACTCTTCTGGGAAGGCTTTCCACAAGGTTTAGAAGTGTGTTTATGGGAATTTTTGACTATTCTTCTAGAAGCGCATTTGTGAGGTCAGGCACTGATGTTGGACGAGAAGGCCTGGCTCGCAGTCTCCGCTCTAATTCATCCCAAAGGTGTTCTATCGGGATGAGGTCAGGACTCTGTGCAGGCCAGTCAAGTTCCTCCACACCAAACTCGCTCATCCATGTCTTTATGGACCGACGCTTTGTGCACTGGTGCGCAGTCATGTTGGGACAGGAAGGGGCCGTCCCCAAACTGTTCCCACAAAGTTGGGAGCATGAAATTGTCCAAAATGTCTTGCTGAAGCATTAAGAGTTCCTTTCACTGGAACTTAGGGGCCAAACCCAACCCCTGAAAAACAACCCCACCCCATAATCCCCCCTCCACCAAACTTTACACTTGGCACAATGCAGTCAGGCAAGTCCCGTTCCCCTGGCAACCGCCAAACTCAGACTCGTCCATGGGATTGGCAGACAGAGAAGCGTGATTGGTCACTCCAGAGAACACGTCTCACTGCTCTAGAGTCAAGTGGTGGCGTGCTTTACCCCACTGCATCCCACGCTTTGCATTGCTCTTGGTGATGTAAGGCTTGGATGAGCTGCTCGGCCATGGAAACCCATTCCATGAAGCTCTCTACACACTGTTCTTGAGCTCATCTGAAGGCCACAGAAGTTTGGAGGTCTGTAGCTATTGACTTTGCAGAAAGTTGGCGACTTCTGCGCACTGTGACCCTCAGCATGCGCTGACCCCGCTCTGTGATTTTACATGGCCTACCACTTCGTGGCTGAGCTGCTGTTGTTCTCAATTGCTTCCCCTCTGTTATAATCCCACTAACAGTTGAGCGTGGAATATTTAGTAGTGAGGAAATTTCAGGAATGGATTTATTGCACAGGTGGCAACCTATCACGGTACCACGCTTGAGTTCACTGAGCTCCTGAGAGCGACCCATTCTTTCACAAATGTTTGTAGAAGCGTCTGCATGCCTAGTGCTTGATTTATACACCTGTGGCCATGAAGTGATTGAACACCTGAACTCAGGGATTTAGAGGGGCGTCCCAATACTTTTGGCAATATAGTGTATCAAAACAACTTACACAAAACCACCACAGAACGTTCACACAACCAACACCGAACCCACCTGACAGTCTCGTCCCATCATGGGTCATCTGAGTGAACATGCAAATCGCTAAAGCAATGAAAAGAGACTGGAAAGACGACAAAACGGCGGGATACAAACAGACAACAAAGGATAAAGAGTCAACAGAAAAAAGAAGCAAAGAGGACGTGGCAAACTGCAAAATAATCATGACAGCCGTTAGAGTGCATGGTGTTTCATCGCATCATAAGCATAGAGCAGAAAACGTGTGGAAGTATAAAAATAAATAGTGCTTACTTCTGTTTGTGAATGACAGGAAATGAATGCAGTGGATTGTGGAGGCTCGATTTAAGGGAAAGACGAGCATTTACTTTCTCTTGAATAACATGCACTAAACTGCTCACAATAACTCCAGGAACATGTATTCAGAAAGTAAATTGGGTCAATTCTGATTTCCGGTATTTGCACTTTCTACAGTCTAGTGAACTGCCTCACCTCCTGCAACTGTCGTCGGACCTTCTCAAAGAGTCGAAGCCAGTTCTCTTTAGCTCTGACCGCTGGGTCCACCGGCTCCTTTGGCTCCTCCATCATCGGTTCACTGCATAGACAATTAAGATCGTTTGCATGTATAATCCAAAATTAATCTAACAGTCTTGGATGCAACCACACCAGCTTGCTTAAATATCCTGAAAAAGCAGCTTAATAAATGTTGTTTGTGCATTTTAGCTGGGCACGCTGGTCTGGCTTTAAAGTGTTTTTTGACACTAATCAGCTGGTTGACTATCTAAACCAGGTAAAATACCCTAAACACTTGAAATCATCCAATAAATGTGGTTTGCTCATTTTAGCTGATCTGGTTTGCTGGTTTTAAAGGGGTTTTGGGCACTTATCAGCCTGGCCAAGCTGATCGACTATATAAACCAGGTGAAATATCCTAAAACAGCTTTTAAATAATCCAATAAATGCGATTTGCTCATTTCAGCTGGTCAAGCTGATCTGGTTTGCTGGTTTTAAAGGGGTTTTGACACTAATCAGTTGGTCTAACTATCTAAACCAGGTGAAATATCCTAAAAACAGCTTTTAAATCATCCAATAGATGAGGTTTTCTCATTTCAGCTGGCCAAGCTGATCTGGTTTGCTGTTTTAAAGGGGTTTTGGGCACTTATCAGCCTGGTCAAGCTGATCAACTATCTAAACCAGGTGAAATATCCTAAAAACAGCTTTTAAATCATCCAATAGATGAGGTTTTCTCATTTCAGCTGGCCAAGCTGATCTGATTTGCTGGTTTTAAAGGAGTTTTGGGCACTTATCAGCCTGGTCAAGCTGATCAACTATCTAAACCAGGTCAAATATCCTAAAACAGCTTTTAAATCATCCAATTTGCTTGTTTTAGCTGTCCAAGTTGGGAGTCAAGCTAGTTGACCATCTAAACTAGGTAAACACCAGTTGGCCATGCTGGGAAACCAGTTAAGACCACCACAGGCTTGTTTTCAGAAGGTTTTTTTCAACAGGGTTATCTTTACCAAGACTACCTTGGTCAATCAGCATTACCAGTAATCTTTTCTTCCCTATTGTGACGTATATACAAGTGAAACGGCTTCTGGAACAAAAATTGCAGGGCGGGACTTGATTTTCTCTATGGGGAATTGATTGGGTGGTTAAGTGGTTGTGGTTGGTTTGATTTCATGGTGACTTTAACTAGCCTGGACCAGCACGGAAATAATTTTTGGTCAGTTTTGCACAGTCACTTCTTCAAGATAATATTAGTTTTGGTGAATGAGTTTATCCCTCAGTTTTGAAAACCCAAGGGTGAGATATTGGTGATACCTCTCAGGTTCTAGAACCAGTTCCTCCTCTTCAAAAGGAGGAGATGGAGGGGGGCTCTCCATCTTTATGTCCTCTATTGGAGACTCTTCCATGGGGAAGTCGTCTTCTTGAAGTGGAGGTTCCTCCATCATTGGTGGCTCTGGCTCTATGGGCAGTTTCTCTTCTGTTGGGGTTGGAGGTTTGGGTTCTGGTGCAGGAGGTTTGGAGTTGGTTATGGGCACAGCGATGGGAAGCTCAGGGGATTTGTCTGTAGTTGGAGGCACCTGTTGGGCGGCAGGGACGGGAGGTTGAGGCATTGGAGGTTGGGGTTGTGTTGTCGCGGGTTGAGATTGGGATTGAGATGTTGAGGCAGGAGGTGGTGAAGGAGTAGAACCACCCAACCCAAACACAGCAGTCAATGGCTTAGCCATGGCGAAGAAAGACTGAACTGAAGGGATCGGGCCTGAGGACTGTGGTTGGGGTGGCGGTTGTTGTCGGGGCGGTTGCTGGGGGGCGGGAACTTGCTGGTTTAGGGGTTTGGCTGGAGCTTGGGGTTGCGTCTGACTGGATTGTTGAACTGGAGGTTGGCTGACGTTCTGAGACGGTTGCTGTTGGTGAAGCGAGGGCTGTTTCTCCAGAGGAGGTCTTGATGGGACATCCAGTGTTGGGGCGGTGCTGGATGGAGTAGGAGTGAAAGGAAGCTCTTGGTCCTCGTCCTGTGGATAAATTTCTTCTTCCACGTAGTTGAAGTCCTCCTCACCCTCGTACATGTCCACCTCCTCTGCGTACAGATCACCATCTTCTTCCTCATATAGAGCACCTTCTTCGCCTCCGTCCTTACTGTAGGCACACTCGTCACTGTATGCCCCCTGCGTCTCATCCCAGTCGGGCGAACCCTTGCTGTAGGACACAGACGAATGGCAGGAATGGTACGAGTCGTTCTCGTCGTAAAGTTCTCGCTCACCGAACTCTTCGCTCAGTTGAGAACTACAATGACTGAGCTCGGCTGAGGATGCATAGCTCCCAGTCGGACTGGAAAAGGACAAAGAGTGAGTCAAAGATTAGGCAGAACAAGAAAACACCTCACTGTGTGACTGAAATCTACACACATTTTTTGCAAACATTTTGGCCATTGTTCAGGGTATCTGCAGGGTTTTTAAAAATCTAATTTAAGGCTTTTTCTGACCTTATTTAAGACCCCCTTTAAATGCAATAAATATTAGGTGTGTGCAAAGTGACACGAATTTGGTTTTTGACCATTGAAAATGGGTAAAGAACCATAATCTAAAATCATATTGAGTTATATTTAATACTTTTACAGTTACAGGCATGCAAACTTTGTGAAAACAATCATTATGGCACTCAGACAGGGATGTTCTATGCAATTGTGTTGACAGAAAAAATTAGATACATTTCTAGTTTCAACATTATTTGTTCTTCAGACATTCCTCTTTAAAAGACAAAAGTATCAGCGGTATGCAAAGTGACCCACATTTGGTTTTTGGCCACTGAAAATGTGTACAATTGAGCAATTTACTCATGGAGCCGCATTAAGATCTCCATATCTCTGGGATTGAACCATACTGGGCCTTTAAAATGAAGATACCAAAAAAAATGTTTGTTAAAAACCAAAATCTAAAAGGATATTAAGATATCTTTAAAACTTCTCTAGTTACAGGCATGCAAACTTGGGGCAAAAAACACAAGAAGTGCTTTTTTTCCCCATTTTTGAACTGTCACCGTTGGCATATAATGAAACAAAGATTGCTAAAGTCAACAGATTTTACTAATAGACCTACCAATCTTGGTGTTAAAATAAAATAATGATGCAGTCGTCTTTCTGAAGTAATTTTACCCCCCTGTAATTTGGCTCCAAAACTTGAAAATTTTGTCATCCCTCCCTCTACAAAACAGTGAATTACTCAGTCAATATACATTCATGACATTTAATATTTTGGCCTTCAAAAAATGGTGTCGAGACCAAGACCAGAGACCACTAGTTAGTACTACTACTGCTTTTCTAATTCCTAACAGGGAAACAGGAGAATCCATCGAGCCCTTAAGCAAGGCACGCTGATGCCAAGTCTTTTAATAAATCAATGAAAACTCGTCTTGATGAATAATGGAAGAGAAACAAAGTGAGACAGTCGAATTTAAAGGTCTTTGCCAGGAGGAGAAAAAAAAGAGTATCAGAAAAAAAGAAGATAAGAGACACGCCGCTCAGACATGATGAATGAGTCCGTTAAAGAAAAACTGAAGAGTAAGAAAGAGACACACCTGCTGAGAAACACCTTCTCTCGCTCACGCTGTGTCGGTTCATTGTGTCATGATTGTTTCACGGATGATGAACGAATCAGTAAAATAAAATGCATGTTTAGCAAAAATATATGTAAAATATATGTTGTAAACAGCGAAGTTAGTGAAATATATTTAATTTAAAACACCAAAATAAATGACAATTTACTTCAAGGGGCAAAAAATATTTCCAATCTTAAAATATATTTCGGGAAAATATATTTTTTTTAATATATTTGAGAAAAAATATAAATATATTTATAAACAAAGTGCTGTCAAATCATTAATTGAGCATCTAACATAAAAGTTTGTGTTTATATAATATAGTGTGTAATATTATTATAAAAAAAAAACACACATACATATATATACATAGATATAAATATATACATATACATATACATATACACATATATATATATATATATATATATATATATATATATATATATATACACACACATATATACAGTGGTGGTCAGAATTATCGGCACCCCTGGTAAATGTGATCAAATATGGCTGTAAAAATAAATCTGCAAAAAACACAGATATGTATCTTGCTCTGTCATGCGTCAGAAGTGATTCTAAATAGACTATACTGGGATATTTCCAGTGTGGGGGAATGGACTGTTTTCCCCCACGACAACTCCAACTCCGCCTCCACGCCACAACCCCAGCTATGATACGACGGCGATCAAGTCTATGACGAGTAAATGGCTAAAGAGGAACAACTCGCCATCCTTCTCTTTCCCTCACCTGATGCCTCTCGGATGGTCATAGTCCAGGTCACAGGTGTTGATGGAGCGCGAGTAGGAGCCGCGGGGATTGCGGTGTTGGTGGCTCATGGGATACTGGTGGACTGAGGCGTTGGGTTGAGATGTGGTGTAGTACGGGGGTGGTATACTGTTACTGGTCTCACTACGGTAATCACTGTCTCGGTCATCCATTGCACTGTCTGGATCATTGTCTATAGACACACACAAATTAAAGATATTCATTTGCAAAAGCATCAGAAAGACTGATAAAACACAACACACATGAAAGTCCATGAGAGAGCGTGCTGTGCTACAGCTTAAACCATACTTTGTCATGCACTGGTCAATTTTGTTTTTGCTAGTGGAAAGAAAACATCCAAAATGCACATTTTGCTGGCAAAATGTTGGCTTGACAAAGCCTTGTCTGAAAGTTTAAAAGTTTTATAAGCTTTCTAGCATGTTTTTGCATTCTGCTAGCATGAATTTGCATGTTACTAGCATGTTCAACAAGTTGCTAGCATGAATTAGCACATTGTCAGCACTGGCTTAACATTCTACTACCATGTTTTAACATGGATTAGTATATTGCTAGCATGATTTATCATGCTAACACGTTTTAACACTTTGCTAGCATTAATGAGCATGTTTGTTAGCATGATTTAACATGCTACTAGCATGTTTTATCATGTTAACATGAATTAACATGTTTGCTAACATGAATTAGCACTTTGCTAACATGATTTATTGTTTGCTAACATGAATTAGCATTTTGATAACAAGTTTTAACATATTGCTAGCATGAATTAAAATGTTGCAACTTAACATGATTTAGTATGTTATTAGCATGAATTTGAATGTTGTTAACATGTTTAGCTAGAACGAATTAGCATGTTGCTAACATGATTTAGTATGCGGGTAGCATGTTTTAGCACATTAACATGAATTACCACATTGCTACCATGCATTACCATACTGTTAACATGAATTACCACATTACTAGCATGATTTAACATTCTAACATGTTTAAACATGTTGCTAACAAGTTTTAACACATTGCTAGCATGATTTAGCATTTTGCAACTTGTTAACATGTTTTAACGTTACTATCATGTTTAGCATATTGTTAGCATTAATTAGCACTTTGCTAACATATTTTAGTATGCTGGTAGCATGTTTTAGCATGATTTACCACATTGCTAGCATGATTTAACATTCTAACATGTTTTAGCACTTTTTGCTAGCATCAATAAGCATTTTGCTAACAAGTTTTAACATTGCTAGCATTATTTAAAATGTTGCAACTTGTTAACATGTTTTAGCATTTTACTAACATGGATTTGAAAGTTGTTAACATGTTTAGTGTGTTAAGCATGTTGTTAACATGATTTAGTATACTGGTAGCATGTTTTAGCATTTTAACATGAATTAGCATTTTGCTAACATGAATTAGCACTTTGTTAACATGAATTATGCTGTTAACATAAATTACCACATTGCTAGCATGATTTACCACATTGCTAGCATGTTTTAGCATGTTAACACAAATTAGCATTTTGCTAACATTAATTAGCACATCGCTAGCATGAATTATCATGCTGTTAACATGGACTACCACATTGTTAGCATGATTTAGCATGTTAACATATTTTAGCATTTTGTTAGCATGAATGTGCATGTTGTTAACAAGTTTACACATTGCTAACATGATTTTAGCATTTTGCAACTTGCTAACGTGATTTAACATGTTGCTAGCATTAATTTGCACATTGCTAACATGTTTTAGCACGTTGTTAGTACAAATAAGCCTGTTGCTAGCATTTTTGAGCATTTTTTGCTAGAATGATGTTGCTAGCACATTTGAACACATTGCTAACATGAATTAGCATATTTAGTAGAAGAAGAGGGAAGATTAATAAGCTTAAATCACATCTCAGTATGTTGACTGTCAAGCCAACATAAAAATTAAAATAAATAAGAATTTTGTTCTGGAAATGTATGCAAATTAGTGCATATTTAATTAGATAATGACTTATATGCATATTTAAACAAAACATTTCAGAACTTGTAATACAAAATAACATTTGTGCAACTAAAGGCAAATGAAGCTGTTTATTTGTGGAATATCTGTCAGTGTGAAAAACGAAACCGTCACAGCACATCAAGTGTGAGTGTGTGTGAGTGTGTGTGTGTTTATCGAGCTTGAAATGCTCATTGAGCGAGTAAATCCACCCTGGTGATAGCTGACTAATGTAACGCTGAATAGGAAAGCAGATGTCAGATTAATGAGCTCATAATGACAGATATGAAAACTCACTCTGCTGGTCACCCCACCAGTTACCTGTAGGAGACAAGAGAAGAGAGAATCACCCATAATGCACTGCTGATGATGTCTAACACACACACCGTCTCTATGCTCAGAGCGTTCTCAAGCAGAACATTCAAACAACTCAAAGTCATGAACAAACATTCCAGTAACATTAACAGAAAACAAAATGTTAGCACAAAAACATCATTTATACATTGTCCATGAAAGTTTTTTGTTTTCTGATTCGTTTTAGGGGCCGTTTACACAACACTGTTTTCAACTGAAAGTTTGAACATTTTATAAGCCTCCTAGCATGTTTTATCATGTTGCTAGCAAGTTTGTCATGTTGTTAACATGTTTCAACACATTGCTAGTAAGTTTTAACATGTTGCTAGCATGCTTTAATACTTTGCTAGCATAAATGAGCATGTTTCAACTTGCTAGCATGTTGCTAGCATGATTTAGCATTTTGATAACATGTTTTAACATGTTGGTAACATGAATTAGCACATTTTTGCCATGATTTAACATGTATATGTATAATTAATGTTAGCAAAATGTTACCAATATAATTATTAACATGTTTTAATATTTTGCTAGCATGAATTAGCATTTTGCTAGTATGTTTTAACACATTGCTAGCATTAATTATCATGCTGATAAAATGATTAACACATTGTTAACATGATTAAGCATGCTGCTAGAATGATTAAGCATTTTGCTAACATGTTTTAACATGTCACTACTAACAAATTGTTAACATAACTTAGCATGGTAACATGTTTTCACACATTGCTGACATGATTAAGCATGTTGCTAATGTGTTTTAACACATTGGTAACATGAATTAGCACATTGTCACCATGATTAAAAATACTAACATGTTTGAGCATGTTGTTGGCATTCATTAGCATAATGCTAGCATGTTTAACACATTGCTAACATGAATTAGCATTTTTTTGCTGGCATTTGTTTTAACACACTGTTAGCATGATTAAGCACGTTGCTAGACAAATTAAGCATGTTTGCTATCATAATTAAACGGTATACATTGCTAGTAAGTAGCATGTTTTAATACTTTATCATGAATGAGCATGTTGCAAATGTTGCTAGTATGGATTAGCATGTTTCCAGCATGATTTAACACACTGCTAGCATTTTTCAACACGTCGTTAACATGAATTAGCATGTTGCTAGTATGTTTTAACACATTGCTACCATTAATTAACATGCTACTAACATGATTAACACATGGCTTGCATGATTTAGAATGCTAACATTTAAACGTTGCAGTCATTTTTTAAACATGTTTTTGCACATTGCTAGCATGTTTAAGCATGGTGTTAACATGTTTTAACATGTCGCTAACATAATTTAACACATTGCTAGCATAATTAAGAATGGTAACATGTTTTCGCACATTGCTGGCATTATTAACCATGTTGTTAACGTGTTTTAGCACATTGGTAACGTAAATTAGATCATTGTTACCATGATTTAAAATGTTAACATGTTGTCACGTTGTTGACATTAAATAACATGTTGCTAGCATTTTTTAACACATTGCTAACATGAATTAACACATTGCTAGCATGAATTAGCATGTTGCTGGTATTTGTATTAGCACATTCTTAACATGATTAAGCATGTTGCTAGCATAATTAAGCATGTTTGCTAACATGTTTTAACATGAATTAACACATTGCTAACATGATTTAACATGCTAAAATCTGGTTTCTTTACAAAGTGGCATCGCCATCTACTCGCCTGGCAGCAGAATACAGCATTTTTAGTTGTTTTTCGCGGATCCATGTGAACGGGGATCGTTTTTACTACGTTGTGGTCTGTACGCTGAAAACGCAAATGGAAAAACTTTTCGGTTTTTAGTACATCATTGTCGTGTACACGTTCCCTGAGTTGGACGTTCATGTAACGTTTTTTTAAATGTTACTACTTGATTTAGAATGTTCAGAGAACGTTCAAATGTAACATTCGCATAACGTTTGAAGAATGACAGAATGGAATGTTCCCTTAAAGAATTAGTTCACTTCAAAATGAAAATTTCCTAATAATTTATTCAACCCCATCTCATCCAAGGTGTTCATGTCTTTTTTTCTTCAGTTGAAAAGAAATTTCATTTTTTGAGGAAAACATTCCAGGATTTTTCTCCACATAATGGACTTCAATGGGGACCAACGGCTGAAGGTCCAAATCAATGCAGTTTCAGAGGAAGGGCTTCAGAGGCTCTGCACGATCCCAGACGGGGAATAGGGTCTTGTCTAGCCAAACCATCGGACATTTTCAATAAAAAATAAACAACTTAATTTCTTTTCGACTGAAGAAAGATGGGGGTGAGTAAAGTATCAAGAAATTTTTTTTTGAAGTGAGCTAATCCTTTAACGGTGGCATAAACAAACGTTCAGAGAACATTCAGAAATAAAGTTTTTATATTAAAGCGGTCATATGACGGTTCTAAAAAGAACATTATTTTGTGTATTTGGTTTAATGCAATGTGTTTACGAGGTTTTAGGTTAAAAAAAGTCATTATTTTACACATACTGTACATTATTGTTGCTCTTCTATGCCCCTCCTTTCTGAAACATGTTGTTTCATCGTTCTGAAAAGTGCGGTGTGCTCTGATTGGCCACCGATCCAGTGCATTGTGATTGGCCTGAATACCTTAAGCGTCTGACGGAAATGTCACACCCCTTACCATATATCAGCTCCCAAAGCAAAGCAATATTGACAGATGATAATGTCGGTCCTACCTTATCAATTCGAGCCAGAATCTTATCCGGATGATGACCAAGCTGATCGATCAACGTCGCCAGCGCGACTGGACCAGAAAGTATCAGATTGGCGAGTTGTTATCGTAGAAACGACAAAGACGTAGAAACGGTCTGTGCTCTCCCAGGTGCTAGAAACAGTTGAATATTTGGGTTGTACTGTTCTGGGACAGTGTTGTAACTAAAGCTTAGCCACTGTTTTCTAATTGTGTCCTCTTTTGGAAGGCCAAACAAAGTAGTTTGGCTTTCGCAACGAAAAACACAGCCTCTCCACGACATTGCGGCGGCGGCGACAACAATATTACAGCGAGTATAAAACCCTTCTTTCTTTGCGTATACATTTGGGCGGTATTATGAAACTGACGTAGATTTGTGGGGGTGTGTTTGAATGAAGTGTTTTAGGAAGGCGTGGCTGAGCCTTGACTTTTACAAAGAATATCTCTTTGGGTTTGAGACTTTGAGCTTTGTAACTCTGCAGATCTTATACATGCACAAACAGCTATAACACACTAAAGAGAAAGGAAAACAAGAAATCGCATCATATGACCCCTTTAACTTAATGGGAACATTATCGAAACGTCCTCCGAGCGTATTTTTGTTAGCCGGGGTTCACGTTGTCACAAACTTGGTCTGCGTCTCTTCCTGCACGGATCGTTGTAATGACTCAGAGTTCTGTGATTAAGGTGATGTGCTACTGGCCGCCATCCAGTGATGATTCCCAGCTGCATGGCTCAGCCAGTGAGTGAGTCCCACAGTCTAGCCCCGCCCCCTTGGGAGCTGCATCAGCAGCACTCAAGGAGAGTGTGTGTGTGTGTGTGAAGTAAGAGGGTAAGTCACAGTAAGTCAGTGCTCTATTCATGCGCGCTGCTGCTCATTCAGCTTTCTGCGGTACTTCCGTCATTACCATCATTCATAAATCACATTAGCAGTGACACACATACGGGAAGAACTGAACCGCTACTGTACTTAGTGGTTTAGATGCTCAGAACTGTGAATATGATCCGATTCAATCTGAAATCTGAATCTGATCTGATCTAATGCTCTCAATAATGGCCATCAGAAAAACATGGCTAATTATAGGTGGATCCACACCAGGGTTATTATCAGTACCTAAAAATAAATAATAATAATAATAATAATAATAATAATAATAATAATTTTAAAAAAAAATGTTGCTCGAAACAAAATAAACATTAACTGAAATAAAATGAAATAAACTGAAACTTATTTTATTTCAGATAGTTGCATTTCTCATTTTTGTTTTGTTATAGACATTAAAAAAAAATAAAAATAAATAAATATATATAAATATATATATATAAAAATGACAAAAACACAACAAATTACTAAAACTTAAACAAAAATTTAAGTAAAAAAGACAATACAAAAATAAAATCTCATTAAAAATAATAACAAAAAATATAAAAGTATATCAATGATACTAAAGTAACACTAATCCGTATTAAAACAACTAAAACCAATACATAGAAATTAATAAAAACAAGACTTTTTTTAAACTAATAAAAATAACAAAAACAACAAAATTACCAAAACTTTAACTGTGAAAACAGAAAATATAAAAATAATCAAATTCAAAATATTAACACAAACTATAATAGTATATTAATGATACTAAAATAATGGATTTCCACAAAATTCCAATTCCAAAAGTTCAATTAAATTCAAATTACTTATTAAGTTTTTGCAATATTTACTAATATTTGCCTGAAAATATTTGGATTTTGGAACTGAAAGAAGGGGAAATTAAATATTTTGGCTAATTTCATGAGGATTTAAAGGGATAGTTCACCCTAAAATAAAAATCAAGTCATAATTTACCCACCCTGGTGTTGTTTTGCTGCCAAGATCCGGATTTTCTTTAAATAATACATTAAATTTCATTAAACCCCCAGAATACTTGGAATATATGTCATGTGTCACATGGGATCATTCTGTGATAGTTTTGCGTGTTTTTTTAAAAGCTTAATGCTGGTCTCTATTCACTGCCATTATATGGACGAGTGTGAGCGGGACATTTTTGTAAAAATTCTCCTTTTGTGGTCCAAAGAAGAACGAAGGGCATACGGCATTAGAACAACACCAGGGTGAGTGAATGATGACTTTTATTTCAGGCTGAACTGTCATGTGTAGAAGCTCAAACTCACAGCACTGAGTTCCAGGAACAGACAGCGGCCTCTCCTGAGCCTCCTGATAGGAATACTGCAACACAATGAGACAGTTATCCTCCACACTTGGTCTATTCCAAAGCCTAGCAAGCAGCCTACATAGGCAGCATTTAAGGCATCATAGTAGATGAAGGATGTTTCTAAAGGAAAGGAGAATAATTATGCAGCCAAATTTTAAGGCAGCTTTAAATTTAGAGAAGGCAATCCCAGAATGCATTGTGATGAGTTCAAAAAATGATTGCGAAAAAAGGTTTATTAATATCCTTATAATTGGCTTAATACCATTTTTTTTAATGTTGTTAGCAACATACGCTTCATGTGAGTTACTGCTTTAAAATGAGTCAGTAATGATGTCATTTTAGTTTAACTGAGATACTATTCTAGTTTTTAGTGATATTTTGGATTTGTTTTTATTTTTATATTTTCATTTTCATTTTAGTTATAGTTTTTGTTGTGTTTTGTCATTTTTATTACTGAGATACTATTCTAGTCTTTATTAATATTTTAAATTAGTTCTTATTTTTATATTTTCATTTTGCATTTTAATTTTAGTTAAAGTTTTAGTAATTTTGTTGTGTTGTTATTTTTATTATTTTATGTCTGTAGATTATTTATTTTATTTCAGTTTTAGTCAAACTAAATGAATAAAACAGCTGAAATAAATGATGTTTAATTCTTTATATTTTTAGTTTTCATTTACATTTTAGTTATAGTTTTTGCCGTGTTTTGACATTTGTATTACTGAGATACTATTCTAGTCTATTAATATTTTGAATTAGTTTTAATTTTTAATTTAATTTAATAACTAAATGAATAAAATAGCTGAAAAAATAAGATAATTTTTTTAATATTTTTTATTTCATAATTTATAATTGTTTATTTAATTTCAAGTAACCAAAATGTTTTTTTAATGGTTTCAGTTGAACTAAACTATAATAAAAATAACCCTGCTTATAACGATAACGATAACTATAATGATAACTATAACTATAATGATAACTATAACGATGACGATGACGATAACGATAACGATAGCGATAATAACTATAATGATAACTATTACGATAAACGATAACTATAACGATAACAAAAACTATAATGATAACGATAACTATAACGATAACGATAACAATAACAATAACAATAACTATAATGATAACTATTACGATAAACGATAACTATAACGATAACAAAAACTATAATGATAACGATAACTATAACGATAACGATAACAATAACTATAATGATAACGATAACGATAACGATAACAATAACTATAATGATAACGATAACTATAACGGTAACTATAACGGTAACTATAATGGTAACTATAAAGATAACTATAACGATAAATGATAATGATAACTATAACGATAACTATAATGATAACGATAACTATAACGATAACTATTACAATAACTATAACGATAACTATAACAATAACTATAACAATAACTATAACTATAACAATAACAATAACAATAACAATAACGACAAATGATAACGATAACTATAACGATAACTATTACGATAACTATAACAATAACAATAATGACAATGCTAACTGTAGCGATAAACGATAATGATAACTATAACTATTACAATAACTATAACGATAACTATAACAATACGTATAACTATAACAATAACGATAACAATAATGATAACTATAACGATAACTATTACGATAACCAGAGGTGGACAGTAGTTAAGTATTTTTACTTTACTTAATTTTTCAAGTATATATTTTATCAGTGTTTTTTGTAATGTCATACTTTTTACTGCACTACATTTCATAAACAAAATGAATGTTTTTTTACATTCAAATATAGTACTTTCTTACTTGTACTCAAGTAAAACTTTAATTACTTTTACTTGAGTAACTTTAATTACTTTTACTTGAGTAAAAGTATACAATACTACATTTTTTTATGTAATTAAGTATTAAATGATATTCATTATGAAATACACTCACCTAAAGGATTATTAGGAACACCTGTTCAATTTCTCATTAATGCAATTATCTAATCAACCAATCACATGGCAGTTGCTTCAATGCATTTAGGGGTGTGGTCCTGGTCAAGACAATCTCCTGAACTCCAAACTGAATGTCAGAATGGGAAAGAAAGGTGATTTAAGCAATTTTGAGCGTGGCATGGTTGTTGGTGCCAGACGGGCCGGTCTGAGTATTTCACAATCTGCTCAGTTACTGGGATTTTCACGCACAACCATTTCTAGAGTTTACAAAGAATGGTGTGAAAAGGGAAAAACATCCAGTATGCGGCAGTCCTGTGGGCCAAAATGCCTTGTTGATGCTAGAGGTCAGAGGAGAATGGGCCGACTGATTCAAGCTGATAGAAGAGCAACTTTGACTGAAATAACCACTCGTTACAACCGAGGTATGCAGCAAAGCATTTGTGAAGCCACAACACGCACAACCTTGAGGCGGATGGGCTACAACAGCAGAAGACCCCACCGGGTACCACTCATCTCCACTACAAATAGGAAAAAGAGGCTACAATTTGCACGAGCTCACCAAAATTGGACAGTTGAAGACTGGAAAAATGTTGCCTGCTCTGATGAGTCTCGATTTCTGTTGAGACATTCAGATGGTAGAGTCAGAATTTGGCGTAAACAGAATGAGAACATGGATCCATCATGCCTTGTTACCACTTTGCAGGCTGGTGGTGGTGGTGTAATGGTGTGGGGGATGTTTTCTTGGCACACTTTAGGCCCCTTAGTGCCAATTGGGCATCGTTTAAATGCCACGGCCTACCTGAGCATTGTTTCTGACCATGTCCATCCCTTTATGACCACCATGTACCCATCCTCTGATGGCTACTTCCAGCAGGATAATGCACCATGTCACAAAGCTCCAATCATTTCAAATTGGTTTCTTGAACATGACAATGAGTTCACTGTACTAAAATGGCCCCCACAGTCACCAGATCTCAACCCAATAGAGCATCTTTGGGATGTGGTGGAACGGGAGCTTCGTGCCCTGGATGTGCATCCCACAAATCTCCATCAACTGCAAGATGCTATCCTATCAATATGGGCCAACATTTCTAAAGAATGCTTTCAGCACCTTGTTGAATCAATGCCACGTAGAATTAAAGCAGTTCTGAAGGCGAAAGGGGGTCAAACACAGTATTAGTATGGTGTTCCTAATAATCCTTTAGGTGAGTGTATAGTGCAGTAAAAAGTACAATATTATGTTTTGGAATGTTGTGAAGTAAACGATTTCCAAAGAAGAACACTGATAAAGTACATATACTTGATAAATAAAAATACTTCACTACTGTCTGCCTCTGATGATAACGATAACTATAACGATAACGATAACGATAACGATAACGATAACTATAACGATAACGATAAATGATAGCGATAAGTATAACTATAACGATAACTATAACGATAAATGATAGCGATAACTATAACTATAACTATAACATAACGATAACGATAACGATAGTGATAGCTATAATGATATAGTTTTAAAAACCATACAGTGGTTGCTCTACAGACACTATAGATTCTAAAAGTGCAAAGCCACAGTGAACCTTATATGTTCATTTAAAGGCTTTAGCTTTTGTCAGCACATGGAAAAACAGAGAGGACAGACTCACATCTTGGTCCCGCATGGCGTTGAGCTGCTCCAGTTTCTTTGCCCAGTATCGAGCCTCTTCTTCCGGGATGTCTGCGGGAGAAGGATTAAATAATCAAAATATCCTCAACACTGTAACAGGGTTATGTCCGGTTTCAGATTCACCATCTCTAAGGGTGGCCGGTTTGGTTCAATAATAATGATATTAACGGTTCATTTGAATAAGTGTGAACGCTGCCCTCCGAACCCTGGTGCACACCATACAAGCGGACCGAGACCATTGAAAAGGTGGGTCTCGGTCAGAGGCGGCCTTCACAGTTCAGGACCTTTCCAAAGAAACAGTCGGAGGGGAAATGCAATGCGACTGCAATTTCTTTATCTGTTATATTTACAATGTTATCTCATATTTGGCTCTTTATTAAGGCATTCTCTCTCTTTAACCAGAACTACTGTAACAATCACGACCAGTAGGTGGCAGCAAGGTCTTAACGAGTGAGTCATTGACGAGTGAGTCATTGAATCATTCACTTAAAAAATTCGTTCAAAACGGCTGATTCATTGAGTAACGAAACTGAAACTGTGTTGCTCAGAGACGAGCGATGGCTCTACTGTTTGGAACTATTTTCATCTAAAGGCTAACCACCCACACATTCAGGTAAGTTAACTTAAAGGGATAGTTCACCCTGAAATGAAAATAAAGCCATCTTTTACTCACCCTGCTGTTGTTCCAATGCCCTATGTCCTTCTATCTTTTTCGGACCTCAAAAGCAGAACTTTTAAAAATAGTCGTGCACGCGCTCCTTCCTATAATGGCAGTGAATAGCGACCAGGCTAAAACATTACAAAAACTGTACAAAAGTATCACGCAATGATACAGTGAGACATGCGCCATATATGGAAAGTGTTCAGGAGGCATACTATAAGGTTTTGCGAGAAAGAAACCGTATTAAAGTCAAAATACTGAGCTCGGCCGTGTGCGCGTTCCTGTGATGAGTGCGAGCCGTCAGCAGCCGCCGGCGCTCATGCTTACTATAACTCGCACTGTTGTCATGGTACCCAGGATAAGCACACACACATCATTTTGAGAAATCAGGCTCAATAGAAACAAACGCGACTCTCGTCTTTTCTATAAGGTATATGATAAGAAATAATACAATAATACTAATAATAAAACCTCCTGACGTGAATATTGTGTACCGGTTGTCATGACAACATTGCGTGAGGGGCTGCTGAGACAGTGCTGACGGCTGGCACTCATCACAGGAACGTGCACAGAGTAATAAGTCTCATAACGCCTCATAAGCTAATGCTGATTTTAGGCATCTAAGCTGTAAATCAACCAGTTAGCTATGGTGTTGTGGCACATACATGCAGGTTATATATATTTTATGTAACTTATTTATGCGTGTGTGGGCCTTTACATCATTAAAAAAAATATATTTTTTAAAAATGTATATGGAAGGAAATCAAGTTTAACAATTACATGTAGCCTAAGTGTTATCTTTTGACTAAAACTAGACTAAAATGATGAGACTTTTAGTCGACTAAAGCTTGACTAACAAAAAAAGACATGTGAATGACTAAATATGACTAAAACTAACAAGGACATTTGGCACAAGACTAAGACTAAATTAAAAATAGGTGACAAAATTAACACTACACCCATGGGCGTCTGGTCTGAACACCAGGTGTGTTCAGGCGCATTGTTGGAGCGTTGCTATTTTGAGGAACTGAAATCGACAGATCGAGTTTCAGTGTGAAGGTGTGTTTCTGCTGAACACAGTCTTTTTGAGAACAAGACCTCATTTGTTCAGAAAACAGGCTCATCTTTTGTTTGAGGCTGTTAAAAAAGCACTCACATGCACATGAATATGATGTTTGAATGATAAACACAATTGTCTTTATTCTGTTGATGCATTTCCTATTAAAACAGTAATTTGGGACAAAATAGCCTTTAATTCACAGCACATCACGGCCCTGCAAAACCATGACTTGCTACTTTTTATTGTCTGTGTATGTGACTGGTGATATTTAGTCCATTGTTTTAAGCCATTTAAATGAAATAGATAAATGGAAAGTTTACGGTCAAAAAAAATTACTACGTCTATTTAGTAAGGATGCATTCAATTGATTACAAGCGACAGTAAAGACGTTTATAATGTTTCAACAGATTCCATTTCAAATAAATGCTGTTCTTTTGAACTTTCTATTCATCAAAGAATCTACATATGAACTGTTTTCAACATTGATAATCATTAATGTTTGTTGAGAATCAAATCCTCATATTGAATGATTTGTGAAGGGTCATGTGACACTGAAGACTGGAGTAATGATGATAAATTCAGCTTTGATCACAGGAATAAATTACACTTTACTATATATTCACATAGAGAACAATTTATTTTAATAAGTTATTTTAATTTGTAATAATATTTCACAATTTTACAGTTTTTACTACATTATTGCATGTAGCCTTGGTGAGAATAAGAGACTTCTTTCATAAACATTAAAAAACCCTACTGACCCCAAACTTCTGAATGGTAAAAGTTTATTTTAGGATCACACTATCATATAGATGAGCTCAAAGCTGTAAAAGCCGCACAACCCCCGTTTTTCTTTCACGGTGTGTGTAAATAAGCTGTATTTCTGTGGTTATAGCGGTGATGAGTGTGATCTCACCCAGCGGCAGTTCGAAGCGCGTGTCCAGAAGCAAACAGTGGCATGTCGGATCTTTGGTGCCACAGATTTCATTATCCGCCATTATGACCTGAGAGTCTAGAGTCAGCCATTCCCCTGGTCCTTCCTGAAACACACACACACACACACACACACACACACACACAAATGAAGTGCATTTACACATCTACACACAGGTTATGTCCCAAATTACATATTATACATACACTATGCACTTATACTACGCTAAACAGAGCTTTTAACAGATTTTACCGCGATTGGCTGTTTTATTTAGAAGGCGGGACTTATTCCGCCATATTGCGCGTCGCACTTTCTCCCATTCATAGTAATGTGAGTGCACGGTCTTTGTGTATCTAAAGTTTTTGACAACACACTATGAACCCTACTGTCTAGTGTATGACATTTAGACGGCTTTGTGTCCAACATTCCCCATTAAGTGCATCATCCGGGTATTTGAAGTGTTGTTGGACATTTAATCACAATTTTTATACTGAAAAACGGTATCGATTGTACATAAGCATGTTGGGACACACCTACAGCCTTACGCTTTTAAGTCATCAAACACAAATACTTTTATATTGCAATATTTATAACTTGTATATTGTATAATATACACCGATCAGGCATAACATTATGACCGGTGAAGTGAATAACACTGATGATCTCTTCATCACGGCTCCTGTTAGTGGGTGGGATATATTAGGCAGCAAGTGAACATTTTGTCCTCAAAGTTGATGTGTTAGAAGCAGGAAAAATGGGCAAGCGTAAGGATTTGAGCGAGTTTGACAAGGGCCAAATTGTGATGGCTAGACGACTGGGTCAGAGCATCTCCAAAACTGCAGCTCTTGTGGGGTGTTCCCGGTCTGCAGTGGTCAGGATCTATCAAAAGTGCTCCAAGGAAGGAACAGTGGAGAACCGGCGACAGGGTAATCAGGATAATGCGCCCTGACACAAAGCACAAATGGTTCAGGAATGGTTTGAGGCGCACAACAACGAGTTTGAGGTGTTGACTTGGCCTCCAAATTCCCCAGATCTCAATCCAATCGAGCATCTGTGGGATGTGCTGAACAAACAAGTCCGATCCATGGAGGCCCCACCTCACAACTTACAGGACTTAAAGGATCTGCTGCTAACATGCCAGATACCACAGCACACCTTCAGGGGTCTAGTGGAATCCATGCCTCGACGGGTCAGGGCTGAGCAGGGCAGCAAAAGGGGGACCAACACAATATTAGGAAGGTGGTCATAATGTAATGCCTGATACACACACACACACACACACACACACATATAGACACAAATTTATATTGTTCTGGGAAAAATTTGGAACAGCTTCTGAATACAGTGGAAATTGAATTGATGGTCTTAAAAAATGGTTTGATGATAATAGACTTTCATTGAATTTAAGTAAAACAAAGTTCATAATATTAAGCAACCGGCAAGTTAGTAATAAAGCTAAAATTAGGAATAATAATGTGGAAATAGAAAATAAATTTCTGGGTGTTATAATAGTTCATAAATTTAGCTGGAAACCACATATAATATAAAAACAATACATATAAAACCAATATATATGTTACAAAAGAGAGCAATAAGGATTGTAAAACGGGGCTGACTATTATGAGCCAACAAATATATTATTTATTAAATTACATGCTTTAAAATTTGATGATTTAGTTGATTTTTACACTGCACATATAATGTATAAAATATATAATAATTTACTTCCAAATTATATTCAGAGGCTGTTTGAAATAAGAGAAAGTCATTATAAACTAAGAGGAATGTATATGTTAAAAAAATGTACTTTATACTGTTCTCTTTGATTATTTTTAGAAGTTAACATTTATAAAGTACATTTAAAACAACAGATTTCTATACAGATCAAGAAGCGCAAATTGTGCATTAAAAGATAAAAAAAAAAAAACTTTAGGGCCGACCACAGAAAAGTCACGATTATATTGACAAACTCTTGTTTAAGTCCAACCAAATTCTGCTCTTTTAGCTCAAATCAGACTAAAAGTGCATTTTTTAGGTCAGTCTACCAGTTAAACCAGTCGGATATAGTTTTTTTCAGCAGGCAATCGGCTCTTTTAATTGAAGAGTGGAATATAAGCCCATTAACCTTTCAGCGAGCGGCCCGTCTCCTCCTCACACACGTCTCTGATCAGTCACAGAGAGCTGGGCTGTTAACCTCAGTGCACTGACTTTATTTCCCACAATGGCGTTGGGGAAGATCGCCTTCTGATATCTGATGACTCATTCAGTTTCTCTCGCCTGTGACATCATCCAGACGGCTCTAATGATTGGCTGCGCTCTGAGGTCGGCGTTTATTGCACATAAATCAAAAGTAATATATAAATGTCTTTCTCATTTATTTCTCAGCCAAACATTAATAAACTGAAACATATCTGACATATGCATATACTGATTTGAGGACATAAACAACATGTTTTGGGAGGTTGTTATCACTGTAAATATGTATATGACCAATAAGTTATGACAACACATGTTTTTACATTGCTCATTAAAATAAGTTATACAAGATTCAACTAATTTTTTTAAGTCAGTTTAATGTAATTTTAGTTGAAATGACTTAAACATCCAAGTTTATTATTAATATAAATACTAGATTTTTTAAATTCACAGTGAAATATTTATGTTGTTTAATATTTGTATTTAGTAATAATATTAGTAAGACAATAACTACAATAATAGCCATTATAATTTTAAAAAGTAATAATAATTATTATTATTTGTTTGTCATTTATAGACAGTTTTTATTGTACAGCCCTACAAACAAGCATACCTGCCACTGAAAAAAATATTATATCTCAAATCAACTTAGATATTTAATGTGATTCAGATAACATAATATTTTGAGTTTCTATTTATTAAACCAATCTCTTTGTTGTATTAACTCAAAATTTTAAGGCAACCAGGTAAACTTACTTTTTTAGGTTAAACCAACAATCCTTTTTTACAGTGTGGCGTTTTTGTTTGTTTGTTTGTTTTAAATGACAATAAAAATAGCAAAATTTCACCAGAAAAAAAAAAACAATTTGACTTTTTCCCCAATTTTCTTTCTTTCTTTTTTGTTTGCTCCAGCAGGGGAAAACGGTGCATCAGTTTCTACTTACACTAACTAATCTTGCAGCAATAAAGCACAATGGCATATTACAGAACAAATGCATAAAACACTATTGATCTTTCCGGAAAACATCCTTCAGTCAATGTTTAGAAAACACAATGAATGCTTCAAATCACATAAATCACACAAACACCAAAAAAACCTTCATAATTGAGAGCAGATGATATATTATTCATGCTACATTATGAAAGCATGAGGAAAAAGGGTCATATATAAAATGCGACATGAAAGCAAGCGTCTCAATAAAACCGCTGATTTTAAATAAAGCAAGCACTGGCTTATGTAACAGGACAGGCGTGCATGAGGAGTAACTGAGGCCATAAATCCAGCAGTGTTTCCTGTGTCTGCACCAGATCTAATCAAACACTGCCACATAACGTGACCTTCACTTCCCCTTATCTGACATCACACCAACTATCATCTCTTTTACATTTCAGTTAAAGTCTGATCTCTCCACAGAGCACATGTATTGCTCATATGTAGAAACTGTCTGCAAGGTTTCTCCCACAATATCATAAGAGAAATAATAATAATGTACATGCGTGGAGCGTCTCAAACTCCATCTCTGCATATGCTGTGAGTTTGAGTTTCTTATAACGTTCATCTGGGAACGCAATGTGCGCCATTTCATCAGATTTGTAACATAAATCGCTTATAAACCTACGCCAACACAGGAGAATACATCAATATGTTTATAAATATGCAAACAGTTCATAAAAGTTTAAACCGTCGCTTTACATGTGTTGTTCAAGAAAATCCCAGTGTCTGTAGCATTTCTGTCTTAAAGTAGTGGCCAAATATTAAAGATTAAATGGACATTTGAATTAAATGTTTACAAGAATTTGATCTGCTTGAACAACAATCACGCGAAACAACAACAAAGTTGGCGCCCTCTGCAGGCATTTGTTATAATACATAATGTACATTACTTGCTTTTGATACTTTATTTGAACAAATGATTATTGCCTCATTGTTATCATTGTAAAAAAAAACTTTTCCATATCACTTATGTTAATAATCATCATAAATTAGGTGTCATTCGAAAACTTTCGAACTCAGATTTCATCCTGTGAAAACCGTTTTGAAAATTTGACGTTGCGTTACCATGGAAACGGTACTCTAAATTATTTTAGCAGGCTCCTTCCCTAGTGGGCGGTGTCAGGTTTCATATTAAAACATTTATTTTATAAATGTACTTTTACTTTATAATCAAAACCTTTTCTAATCTTGACAAAACATATCGTCGGAAAGGTCTCAAGGTTCCATATTTGGTGACTGTTTTGTGATATTTGGACAGAAATGTATTAATTTGTTACAGGAGAATGCAAGTCAATGACACCTAGTGGATATTTTTGGTACAGCGCCTAAAAAAAAATCTCATGGGAACTACAATTTTTGTGATATCAACTTCAAATTTGGAACATAACTTGGTTAGACATATGGCTTTGATTTTAAAGTAAAAAATATTTTGTAAAATATATATTTTATATAAAATAAAAATGATTTAGTACAGTACATTTGATTTCAGTAAATTTAAACTTCCACAACTTTTTTGAAGTTCTTTCACTTGAGCAATAATCTGCTGAGTGTTTTCTTTAAAACAAGACCAAACATAATCTACACTCACCTAAAGGATTATTAGGAACACCTGTTCAATTTCTCATTAATGCAATTATCTAATCAACCAATCACATGGCAGTTGCTTCAATGCATTTAGGGGTGTGGTCCTGGTCAAGACAATCTCCTGAACTCCAAACTGAATGTCAGAATGGGAAAGAAAGGTGATTTAAGCAATTTTGAGCGTGGCATGGTTGTTGGTGCCAGACGGGCCGGTCTGAGTATTTCACAATCTGCTCAGTTACTGGGATTTTCACGCACAACCATTTCTAGAGTTTACAAAGAATGGTGTGAAAAGGGAAAAACATCCAGTATGCGGCAGTCCTGTGGGCGAAAATGCCTTGTTGATGCTAGAGGTCAGAGGAGAATGGGCCGACTGATTCAAGCTGATAGAAGAGCAACTTTGACTGAAATAACCACTCGTTACAACCGAGGTATGCAGCAAAGCATTTGTGAAGCCACAACACGCACAACCTTGAGGCGGATGGGCTACAACAGCAGAAGACCCCACCGGGTACCACTCATCTCTACTACAAATAGGAAAAAGAGGCTACAATTTGCACGAGCTCACCAAAATTGGACAGTTGAAGACTGGAAAAATGTTGCCTGGTCTGATGAGTCTCGATTTCTGTTGAGACATTCAGATGGTAGAGTCAGAATTTGGCGTAAACCGAATGAGAACATGGATCCATCATGCCTTGTTACCACTGTGCAGGCTGGTGGTGGTGGTGTAATGGTGTGGGGGATGTTTTCTTGGCACACTTTAGGCCCCTTAGTGCCAATTGGGCGTCGTTTAAATGCCACGGCCTACCTGAGCATTGTTTCTGACCATGTCCATCCCTTTATGACCACCATGTACCCATCCTCTGATGGCTACTTCCAGCAGGATAATGCACCATGTCACAAAGCTCCAATCATTTCAAATTGGTTTCTTGAACATGACAATGAGTTCACTGTACTAAAATGGCCCCCACAGTCACCAGATCTCAACCCAATAGAGCATCTTTGGGATGTGGTGGAACGGGAGCTTCGTGCCCTGGATGTGCATCCCATAAATCTCCATCAACTGCAAGATGCTATCCTATCAATATGGGCCAACATTTCTAAAGAATGCTTTCAGCACCTTGTTGAATCAATGCCACGTAGAATTAAGGCAGTTCTGAAGGCGAAAGGGGGTCAAACACAGTATTAGTATGGTGTTCCTAATAATCCTTTAGGTGAGTGTATATTCCAAAGCATTCTTGAACTACAACCATTTAGTTTGGGATAGTGCATTTTAACGTCTATTCTCAAAAAGGGGGGTGACAGTTAAGGGGTTAAATAAAACAGAAGTTAGTTTAGTTTTTGTTTTTGGTATCAATAATGGCATTCATATCAACCACTGACATTTCGGCGCCATAAAAACCCACCAACCTCATTTGATTGGCGGATGTTCTGCAGTGGGATCCAAACGTAGCCGACCATGGTGTCCCAGATCAGTCCTTTGTTCCACACCTCCACAGTGAGACCCAGATCCAGACGATTTATCTCACTAGACAGAACAATAGAGAGAGCAAGCATTAGATGAAGATGAATGCAGGTGCAGTGCACTAAAGATTCAATGGGGTTCTATATAAAATCGTTTGTGCTAGAAAGGTTCGATATAAGAAGAAATGTCTTAAAGGCCTGTGGTGAAAATCAAGTTTTTAATGTTGTTTATATGCCTATGTGGTGTTTTTAATATGCTATAAGACAAACCATGTGCAAATTCATCAGTCAACACCATTCAGTATTTTCTCAAAAACGTGTTTCTGAAATCGCTGGGGTTTCTGACATCACAAACTACCTTGTAACCAATCACGTCAACGTATAATCACCAACGAGTGGATCTCTGAGCTGGTGCGAGTGAGTGGAGGCGGGGCTAATCTGCATATTCAGAACCACGTACGTATACTAAATGAGGCAAGGGTGTAGAGTTACATTTAAGCTATTTTAAGGAATTTTTTTTTAAGGAATTTTTTTTTAAATATGTCATTTTGGTGATCAAAGATGAGTTTTAAGGGATGACTACAGGGGGACTTTAAATGATTGCATAACACTTTCATGTTTAATGGGTTATTTCAATTTAATCTAGCAGTAGAGTAATGTTTACAAACTGCTTAATAAAATTAAAAATTAAAACTAATTAAATTAAAACTAAATCCATAGAATGATCCCATTATGGGAACCTCTTAAAGGTTCTACATTAGTGGCCAAAAGTGATATCCGGAAGGGGATATTTGTTTTTAATGACCCTAAAAGATCAATTAAACCATTAAGATATGAGGAAAATATTTTATATTCTCGCTCTGTTGACATATAAGAAGTCTCTGTACCATTAAAACCTGCAAGTTTCATAGCTTAAAACATCCTCCTCATTATAAACGAAGCATTTATTTAATCAACGTCCAAAAACAGCTCGTTTTGATATTGGGTGACGTGACATCACACTGGCAAAACACATTTGCATATGCCTGCCTCCAGAGCAAGACATCGACCAATAGTTATACATCATCGCATCATAGGCCCCGCCCATTGGCATTCAGTTGCTTAAAGGTGCTACATGCAAACAACTCTCTCCAACGGTGCGTCCCAATTCACATACTATCTGTCATAAATAATATTCGAAAATAGAATTAGTACATCCCAAATCGTAATATGTTGAGATGAGTATTCCAAAGATAACCGGATGATCTACTATTTCCGGGAAGAATCCGAAGTGCAGATCCGTGCACACTCTAATGGCTGATATTACCCACAACCCATTGCGTGTTGGACAAGGATTTGATTAGAACTACAAACACGAGTAAAAACTACAGCCATGGCGGTTGCGAGTCCGGTGGTTATGTAAAGAGGTTTAGATAAAATGGTTGGAGTGACTAATAAATCAGTATCTAACCTGGCATATTCAATGTTATCCACATATTTAATCTGCAACCTGATTGTGAACATTAACAGAAAACTGAACATTTAGCATTGTCATGCTTTTATTTGTACTTAATGGATAAAGCAACTGCGCAGCGCACTTGAGTTTATGGCTGCTATACATGTGACCTGCCACAAGATGGCACTGTTTTCAACACTCCTAATGCTTCGAATCTTTTCCTGAAACAATCAGAGAAAAGCTTCAAAGATTCAAGAGGCTTAATTTCTCCATCCCTAGGTCAAAGCCATGGAACAAGAAACCAGAAGAGCGCTCAGAAATGCAGTGTAACACATACAAGACTTCGCAAAGAGTGACTGAGTTAACCAGGTTTATATAGACTGTGTTAACAAGGGTAAATGCAGAAACATCTGAAACTAATCAGGGATAATGAGTCTGGGCAAAGGATTCTGGGAAATGCAGTTCATTACAGTACATTTTTAAAAATCTAAATCTAAACTACCTGCGAAATGCAACATTTAAATATTCGTGCAATTATTATTATGATTATATTTTTGTTAAACAAAGCGTTGGTATTACTTTACAGTATTGTTAATAATAATAGCGTACTTTATCAGTATTTTAAAAAGTACTATAAAAGGAATACCAATGCTTTATTTTTAATAAAAATAAAAATATAATAATATTTAAATCTGTTTTTGGTGAGTTTATAATGTAATTCATTTCTCATAGTGTAAAACTTGTTATTACGTTATGAGCTCAAGATTTTGAGAAAATTATTATATTGTGAACATTTTATTACAACAATAATGTAATTCTTATTATGTGCATTAGGAGTTACTACACCCCTTTAAATATGAGGGAATAACAAAACACTAAACTTGGTTGAGGTGTTTATCTGACAAAATCATTTGGCAAATTACAGCTACAGTTTTATTTTACTTTGCAAAAAATGCAGAGAAAAAAAGCATGCATAATCATTTATTAATATTTTGTGGTTCTCTTGTTTTTGCATGTGTACTGCGCAATATATGCAAAATCAAAAAAAAAATATATACATTTTAATAAAAGGTGGAGACGTCAATTTTCCTCGGCCGGACAACACTTTTGCTCACTACTGTATATATGAAGAGCCTGACAGAACCCTTTAAGGTCATATATAGGACATTTTCTTCTAAAGCATGGAGTGAACCACTAAACAAGTGTATAAAGGGAAGAATAAAACTTCATAAAGACAATTAGATGTTCTGTGGTAGAAAGTAAAAGGCTTTTATTCAACATCAAGCCTGGCGTGAAGCGAAACGCTAACCGAGAGCTGCGTGGGTGAAGAGCTCGTTTGGAGTCAAGATTTGATGTTTATCCAGAAACATTTGCATTTGTTGTTCATCTGGGCTGATTGTTGGCACCACGCTGAGAGGATTTCATACACTAAACTGCTTTACATAATCACATCACGGCAAAATGGAAACAAATAGGAAAACAAAACATGGCCAGGGGAAATATGACACATATCTAATTTGCAAAACAGCAGGACACATTGTTAGAAAGAGAACCATGAGAGGCGAAAAGAGAGGATAATACTAGACATTTACATTTCTGAGATGCTATGGCGTTCTGAGTGATTTCAAATATTTTGAATATTATTATGCTTTGCTGTGGTCAAATGTGTATTTAAGCAATAAAAATAGAAATGCATATTTTCTTTCAAATAACTATAATTGACAGCATATACAAACAAAAATCGACTTTTCATAAAAAAAAACTAAAAGACAGTAATAAAATAAGAACAAATAAACACATTTTCAAACAATAGCTGGATAGTCTTCATTGTAAAATGCCTACAATTAGTCACAACAGTGAATCAGTCAAGAGCAGAGAGTGATTTTCTTTAACTGAATACTCGCCAAGACGTGACATAATATTTGACATAATGTTGTGTGTATTTGAGCGATTAAGTGCAATAAGACACTCATTTTGGTACTTGCGACTCACAAGCTGTTTGAGAATTTAGGGTCCTATGAAATCCATTAGATTTTTTCCCTAATTCCGTTTTATTTATTTCCAAATTACGTTTTTTCCATTTTAATTTTTCTGGATCCCTTTTTAAAGATTTAATCAAAAACATGTCTGATTGAATTAACAAAAAAGTTACGTATTAATTTGTTTACAATAATAGGGCCCTATGAAATCACGCTTCTCTGTCTGGCAATCCCATGGACGAGTCTGGGTTTGGCGGTTGCCAGGGGAACGGGACTTGCCTGACTGCATTGTGCCAAGTGTAAAGTTTGGTGGAGGGGGGATTATGGGGTGGGGTTGTTTTTCAGGGGTTGGGCTTGGCCCCTTAGTTCCAGTGAAAGGAACTCTTAATGCTTCACCAAGACATTTTGGACAATTTCATGCTCCCAACTTTGTGGGAACAGTTTGGGGACGGCCCCTTCCTGTCCCAACATGACTGCGCACCAGTGCACAAAGCGTCGGTCCATAAAGACATGGATGAGTGAGTTTGGTGTGGAGGAACTTGACTGGCCTGCACAGAGTCCTGACCTCATCCCGATAGAACACCTTTGGGATGAATTAGAGCGGAGACTGCGAGCCAGGCCTTCTCGTCCAACATCAGTGCCTGACCTCACAAATGCGCTTCTAGAAGAATGGTCAAAACTTCCCATAAACACACTCCTAAACCTTGTGGAAAGTTGAAGCTGTTATAGCTGCAAAGGGTGGGCCAACTCCATATTAAACCCTACGGATTAAGAATGGGATGGCATTAAAGTTCATGTGCATGTAAAGGCAGGCGTCCCAAAACTTTTGGCAATATAGCGTAGTTACTATACAATAGTAATATATTTCTGTCACAAGTTAAACCAAACTTTTATTTTGACGGGTTTCTGTGAAGATCTTGAATTTCTGTGTGTATGATATGACAGTTTTTCTCAAATTAAACAGTAAAGTGACTCTTAGAGCGGCTCTGGAGATGAAGTTCATGTCGCCATAGTAACACCACGAGCGTCACGCGTGCTTCAGTGTGTGTGTGGGGGAAATGAAACCGAGCGTCTGTGCCATTCATGAATGAGCTTGAAACCTGCGGGAATTAGTAAAATTTGGCGCAAGCGAATGAGAATTTAATTGTATGTTTACATATGCAAATGAGGCATTTTCTTTTTAAATATGCACTCATTTGCATACATTTCCAGAACATAAATCTGAACACTGGATAAAGCCAGATTCTTGTTTGATTTTACTGACATATTAGAGTTAAAGGTTTTTACAGAGGATGCTACTGTTTGATACATTCGTCACTGCATACCGTTTCATTTTTAAATATTATAGTCCGTGTACAGTATATATGTACAGTATGCAGTGCATTATTCTGTTCTGAACACGTAGTGGAGAGCAGAGATTCTCTGCAGAGCCGCGTTACGCAAGAACAGCCGTGCTGCACCAGCCGCTGTCTGCTATCAATGAACGAGAGAGAGATGTATGAATGAACGCAGGAGTGAGTGAGCTGGAGAAAGAGGGAGATAAAGTGAAGATGACAGCGATAGAGCCAAGCAATCAAACAGGAGATACTGAGCAAGTGAAAGGAGAAAAGGGAACAGACTAGACCGCATGAAAGCGTGACTTCATGCTCACAGAAATGAAATGTAATGGAGATGTTTCAGATGTTTCTCCAATAGACTTTCAAATCTCAGATTTGCCAAGATAGCGAAATCTGCAAATCAAATTTACCCAAGATCAAATGATCTGAGCTGCTATTCACATTCATTTTAAAGCTTATTAATTTATATTTATAGCTCTATCATCTAAGACTATTGATTCATTTATGCATTTATTTTTAGGAGACAAAGTTCAACATATCGGTGAACTCTCTGCACCACTTTTGCTGGTTTCTGCCTGATTTGGGGGGTCGAATGAGGTAATTCAGTGTAAATAAATTACTTTGTGTGGAATAAATGTCAAAGTGATGCATATCTGTAGAAAGTAGAGACTTTTAAATGGAACCATATATAAGGTTTGGGGTCGGCAAAAGTTTTTAAACTTTTGATGACAACTTGATGACGTGTTTTGGACCCGGTACAGGGTCTGCAGAGTTTACCCTCTGGTGCTGTAAAATTTTAGATTTTATTTTATTTTTTGAATTGTTTACTTCATCGGAATGGTACGAAACTTGGTAAAGGCTTGCTATGTGAACACAAAACAAAATCAACACATGATTTGAAAAGGTTAAATGCTCCTGAAAAATATTCACTTCCACCTTGTCCGCAGTCTAAAATGAGTGCACTGGAAATGAATGGGAGATGAATTTCCTCTAGTGGAAGCATTTGGTACTGCGCACAAACTCATTCTTACTGAAAGCTCATCAACCTCAAACTTGTTTTGATTTATGGATTTGATTTTCTTGCAGTTTTAGAGTAAAACATGTTTTACAAATAAACATTTCATATAAAATATGTTATTTTTCATAACAATAAACGTAAAACATAAACACATAAAAAACTTAAACTTCAGCAATAATCTGGCAAGTGTCATCAACACTTCTTAGCTATTAGTTTGGGATGAACACAATGTAATTTAAAAAGAAAAGTAACTTTATTAATGTTTTTATTCTACATTTGTGTTTGGGGGATTTAAGGTATTTTTTAAATTTATATAAATAAATGAAAAAATATATTTTTAAATAAAATATTTTTTAATTTTTATAAAAACTTATGTAAAATTCACTTTTTAAAAGTTTATGTTTAGACATTCTAAAATAATTATTATAACAATAAAAATGACTCTTTTTCAAAGTTAAGCTTTTTTTAAAATAATTTTTTACAGTCAAACCTGAACATAGTGTTATATATGTGTTTTATGCCATGATCTAACGAGCCGTAACTGATGAAAATAACCGTCAGTTTTACCCTTCCGGTCAAATATTGCGCTGCAAACATCAATAACAGCTTTAAGTTGTCAATGTTGGCAAATGACCATGGCATAAGCGGGATAATCCACGGCTAGCTGTGCATTAAATGATTTTGTGTCATTTAAAGCATTAAATGCTTCGCGTCGGGCGGTTCTTTGCCTCCACGTCATGCATTAAAATCCTTCAATGCACAGCTAGCCGTGGATTATCCCTTACTTATGTGTGTTTGTTGTGTGTGTTTGCATTTGTTCTCCATCGTGGACGTGTTGTGGTGTCACTCCATCATTTCCGTGCGTGTTCTGCATTGTAGCTGTCACAATCACCAGTGAGAGTGCCCCGTGGTTACCACCAGAGGGCACTCCAACCCGGACTGTCATTCCATCATAGACTACATCACCCATAATCCCTTGCCCGGACTCATCAGCACTCACTGTTTACACCTGTCTCTCATTTACCTCATTACCTCTGCCTATATCTAGCCTGTTCACCCTGTCATTCTTTGCTAAGTCTTGTTAAGTGTATACTGCAATTCTGAGCGCTCTGTCTTGTGTCTTGTGTCTTGTGTCTTGTGTCTTGTGTCTTGTGTCTTGTGTCTTGTGTCTTGTGTCTTGTGTCTTGTGTCTTGTGTCTTGTGTCTTGTGTCTTGTGTCTTGTGTCTGTCTCTCCTGCCTTGTTTGCCTGTTTGGACTGCTTACCTGTGTATGACCTTCTGCCTTGTTTTGACTACGATTGTGGATTGCCCCTTCAATAAATACTGCATTTGGATCCTCAACCTTCCAGCCTCAGAGCAGTTGTAACAGTAGCTTAATTATTTTTGATAAATTATGTAACAGAGCAACTTACGGCAGGCCGTTTTTCATTTCTAATGAGTGATTTTGTGGGTTGTGTGTCTATCAGTGATGTGTTATGGTATCGCACCTTCATTCTTTTTGTGTTTTCTGCTTTGTAACTGAATTTTTTGGACAAATTATGTAACAAAAAGCTATTTTTATAATCTCCCATTGATGTCTGTGAATTTATTTTATTTATTTATATAAATATAAAAAAAGATATCGTTCCAATAATTTTTTTGTTCCTAGAGCTGGCAATTGTCAACCATGACATCAAGTTTAATGCCATTTAGATAAAGGGAAAAAAAATTAATTTCAGCAAATGTCATTTGGGGTTGAAAAGACCCTGAATAGCTTAGAAGGGTTAAACAGAGAGAAACTTCAGTCTGTGCTTCAAAGCATTCAAGATTTATGACTGTTTAAGTTGGTAATTAATTTTTTAGGTCTATGCTAGAAAAGTGAATAAATGGATTATAACTACTGCATAAATATAATTTAGTACCATAAAATCCCCCAATTTTTTTTTATTTGGTCATTTAAATGGTGCACTTTAGGGTTAAAGCAGCTTTGCAGTATTGAACATGAAAAACAGTGTCAATGTTTTATTAGAATTTCAACTTTAATTTCTACTATAAAGTGGCTCATGTTTTTACTCGCATCTGACCTCGACAGACTGAACAGAAGAAATTAACCGTAGAAGGTTTCCACATCAAAGAAGGCGGAGCCTCTGAGCCACACCCACCTATTACATCATCGCCACGGACCAATGGTAGTTCAAAGGTGTTTACCAGCCGAAAGTTCGCTTTGGCGAGTCATTTCAAGCTCCCCAAACAAACTTCTTTTTAGCCTGATTTTGTTCTAAATGACGTCACAGCAGTTCGTTCTTTGATTTTAAAAGTACAGAAAGATGAAGAGGAAATGAAAGCAGGACAGAAGTACGAAGAACTCACAACATGAAGTCTTGCTCCCAGCTGGGTTGGCTGCCCCGTACGGCTATAGTCGTACTCTTCACATTCTGAACCTTCAGAGTCACATACGTGTTGAATTTCTCTGCATGAGCAAAAGGAATAAGAAATATCAATCAAACACTGTTTTAAGCTCAGCTTTTACTGAGTTCACCCTAACCCAATAATGGCTTTGTTTGTATCAGAGGAGACAGATGAAGAACATGCGATGGCTTCAGCAACCGTAATAGTGTGAAGAGTGGAAGTCAATCCACCTAAAGCCCCATCATGGCTTACTGACCTCATGATGCTGCTAAAAACTGAAGAATAAAATATTATTTTCTAAGGGGATCAACCAGAACATTTTGACAGAATATGGAACCCTATCTATTTTGAGAAATACTCCTCCCTCTTTGAAGTAACCTGAGAAAAAACTTTTTCAATGTTATTATTGCATTAATATTGTTTTCTTTTCCTGGCATTTGGGATTGTTGTGTTGGGATGGGAATTAATAGGTAGACAAATAGAAGGGATAGATCTTTTTGTCATTGAACAATTTCTATGCATCTTAATTTTCATAAAAAAAATAAGTTTAAAAAAACAGTGACCCCAAAAAGTATTGCACTGAACAAAAACTATGATACTGAACAATTTATCAATAATTGTATACATTTATTATAATAAACCTTATAAATTCATTTAGATATTTATTAAATTAACATTAAATTACTTTTTAATCTATCCATCCACCCACCCATCATCCACCCATCCATCCAATCATCCATCCACCCAACCACCCATCCATCCACTCATCATCCACCCATCCACCCAACCACCCATCCATCCACTCACCCATCCATCCACTCATCCATCCACCCATCCGTCCATCCATCCACTCACCCATCCACCCACCCATCCATCCACCCATCCATCCACCCACCCACCCATCCATCCACTCACCCATCCATCCACCCACCCATCCATGCACCCACCCACCCATCCATCCACCCAACCACCCATCCATCCATCTATCCATCCATCCATCCACCCGTCCATCCATCCACTCACATCCATCCACTCATCCATCCACCCACCAATCCACTCACCCATCCATCTATCCACCCATCCATCCGTCCTTCAATCCACCCATCCATCCATTCATCCATCCATCCATCCATCCACCCATCCACTCACATCCATCCACTCATCCATCCACCCACCAATCCACTCACCCATCCATCTATCCACCCATCCATCCGTCCTTCAATCCACCCATCCATCCATCCATCCATCCACCTACCTACCTACCTACCTACCTACCTATCTATTCATGTATCTATCCATCTGTCTATGAACAATCCATATACCAGTTGCCCAATACAAATGAGACAGACACAAGCTGTGAAATCATGAGTGATGTTGGTTTACTCACCCTGGGGTCCGTCATAATTGGCCTTCTTCACTGTGGATAACAAACAGAGGAGAGATGCTTAGTATCAGACCAATGATGAGCAAATAAAACAGGACGAAATGAGAACAAACTTCAAGCTCATCTCGAACACAATGAAACTAGATTGTGATGTTTGTCTGTTCAAAACTCTGCAACAACTTTCAGACTTAAAAGGCTTCTGTATTTCTGTGTTTTGACAGAGAAACTTCCCGCTGTGAGAGTAAGCGTTTGAGACATTCTGTAAATAGATGTGTAAATTCAGAAAAAGAAGAGGTCATTTATTATAGATTAGCAGAAGTCTCTCCATACATAAGTGAGGGGATTTCTTAACATTATAAGTGACGTGTGTCTCTGCATTATTGATGTAGCGCTTGGCATGCATTGCAGAGAAGCATTAATATTCAAACCCACTCCGTACCTCCATCCAACTCCTCTTCCTCATTAAAACAGGAAGTGAGTGTGTCTTAAAGCCATGAGTCAGCCGGACTCCACACACACACACACACACACACACACACACACACACACACACACACACACACACACTCACTGCTGGTCCTCTATAAACACTTCATGTGGCTTTCATCTTCACTCTTATCTAAAGTGAGTTGCATTCTGGGTAATCATTCCTATAGTGCTGTTGCGGTATCTGCAGTGATTCTGATGCGTTCGCATTCGTTCCGGAACCTCTGCTGTCTGGAATACCGGCCAATAAAACCATTTGAAAAGATTAGAGCTTAGAGGAGAGTGCCGGCATTAGTTTAATTTCACTGTAGCTACTAAAGAAAGCAATTACACACTCGGGCCCAGAGAGAAGCCACGTCAGCGCTGCAGGATATGACATCAGAGAGAAGGATGAAGATTGAGCAGATGTTGTTTGTAAGACTTATCAATATATTATGTTCAGGGTCAATTTGACCCGCAGCACACGGAAATACTGATTAAACTAGGATGTTTATCTTGAAATTGTGACGTATCATTTAGCGTCATGAACATGCCTGCCAAATTTTGACATTCTGGGCTCTATTTTAACGATCTGAGCACATGGTCAGGTGCACTTAGTGGTCCGAATCCACTTTTGCTAGTTTAACGACGGGAAAAATGGTCGGCGTGCCCGGTGCATGGTCGTAAAGGGTTGTCCCTAGTCTCTTAATGAGTCATGGGTGTGTTTTGGGCGTAACGTGCAACAAAACAATCAGAGTCTCATCTCCCATTCCCTTTAAAAGCCAGTTGCGCTCGCACCATGGTGGATTCACTATTTACATGTGAGCAGAATATAGACACCCTCAACCTGACGAGTCAGTATAAATACACATGTGCATTGCCACGATTGGTTAAATAAGTAGCCAATTTCTCAAAATAGCAACACGCCAACAATGCACCTGAACACACCTGGTTTTCAGACCAGACGCCCATGGGTGAACAAATGCGCCAGTGCATTTGCAATTTAAACAACGTGGAGCTGGATGTGAAAATGAGAACTGCGTCAGGCTGAAACTAGCAGAAAACACTTGCGTCGCGCCTGCCGTCACACTGCGACGGGTGTATGATAGGGCCCTCTGAGGTGTTGTGGGATGTGTGTAAGAAATTTCTATCACTCTTGTGATTAATAAGAAAGTCAGACAAGGAATAGTTGGATTATTCCAAACCTGTGTCACTTCCTTTCTTCTGAGAAACACAAAAGGAGATTTTTCAAACAATAAAAGCAAAGTATGATCAAAGTAGTCCATCAGACAAATATAAAATATTAATGAAGCCATACAATAGGTTTGTGTAAGGAACGGACCAACATTTAAGCCTTGGGACACAAGAACCATCATCCAAACACAGTACAGTTTAGAAAAAAGACTGATAAATTCCTTGGTGTAAAACATTGAACGCTCTTATTAGACTCATTTGATGTTTGTTTCTTGGGTTCTGAGTCATTGTGTCTCTTTTTTGGGTTTTCTTACCCAGGGCTTCCCAGTGACACTGATGATTCCTGGACGCTTCTTTCTGCCCTATTAGACCAACAGCACATAATGTCATTTATCAGACTCTTCTCACACTGGACACACTGAATTCACACACATTTCCTTTCATTTCATCCCTCACAAACAAACAAGGAGTTTTACAGTTAAAAATACACACATTCATTCATGCTTTACTCTGAGAAAGAGTGCTTTAGTAGAATATCATTTGTAAATGTGTGGATGGATCGACAAACAGACAGAACGAGAGTTACACAGATAAACAAATAGATAGACATACAGACGGACGGACGGACGGATGGATGAATAGACATACGGACAGATGGATGGATTGATGGATGGATGAATAGACATACGGACGGACAGATGGATGAATAGACATATGGACGGATGGATGGATGGATGGATGGATGAATAGACATACGGACGGACAGATGGATGAATAGACATACAGACAGATGGATGGGCGAATAGACATACGGATAGATGGATGAATAGACATACAGACAGATGGATGGGCGAATAGACATACGGATAGATGGATGGATGAATAGTCAGACAGACGGATGGATGAATAGACATATGGACAAAATGGATGGACATACAGACAGAACAATGGATGATGGATAGAAGGACAGAACGATAGATGGATGGATGGATGGATGGATGGACGGACAAACAGAGAGACAGAAAGATGGATGTATGAATAGACATACAGACAGAATGATGGATGGATGGATGAATAGACATACAGAGAGACAGAACGATGGATGGATGAATAGACATACAGACAGAATGATGGATGGATGGACGGATGAATAGACATACAGACGGACGGATGGATGAATAGACATACAGACAGAAAGATGGATGGAAGAATAGACATACGGATAGATGGACGAATAGACATACGGACGGACAGATGGATGAATAGACATACAGACAGATGGATGGGCGAATAGACATACAGACAGAACGATGGGTGGGTGGATGGATAGATGGATGGATGGATGGATGGATGGACGGACATACAACCAGATGGATGCATGGACGAATAGACATACAGATAGATGGATGGATGAATAGACATACGGACGGACGGATGAATGAATAGACATATGGACGGATGGATGGATGGATGGATGGATGGATGGATGGACAGAACGATAGATGGATGGATGGATGAATAGAGAGATGGATGGATGGATGGATGGATGAATAGACATACGTACGGACGGATGGATGAATAGACATATGGACATATGGACATATGGACGGATGGATGGATGGATGGATGGACAGAACGATAGATGGATGGAAGGACAGAACGATAGATGGATGGATGGATGGATGAATAGACATACGGACGGACGGATGGATGAATAGACATATGGACGGATGAATGGAAGGACAGAACGATAGATGGATGGATGGATGAAATACAGAGAGACAGAACGATGGATGGATGAATAGACATAGACAGAATGATGGATGGATGGATGAATAGAACTACGGACAGAATGATGGATGGATGGATGAATAGACATACAGACAGAACGATGGATGGATGGATGGATAGACATACAGACAGAACAATGGATGGATGGAAGGACAGAATGATAGATGGATGGATGGATGGACGGACATACAGAGAGACAGAATGATGGATGGATGAATAGACATACAGACAGAACAATGGATGGATGGATGGATGGATGGATGGAAGGACAGAATGATAGATGGATGGATGGATGGATGGACGGACATACAGAGAGACAGAATGATGGATGGATGAACAGACATACAGACAGAACGATGGATGGATGGATGGATGGACGGACATACAAAGAGACAGAACGATGAATGGATGAATAGACATACAGACAGAATGATGGATGGATGGATGAATAGACATACAGACAGAATGATGGATGGATGGATGGATGGACATACAGACAAGATGGATGGATGCATGGACGAATAGACATACGGATAGATGGATGGACGAATAGACATACGGACGGACGGATGGATGAATAGACATATGGACGGATGGATGGATGGATGGATGGATGGATGGATAAATAGACATATGGATGGATGGATGGATGGACATACAGACAGAACAATGGATGGATGGATGAAGGACAGAACGATAGATGATGGATGGATGGATAGACATACAGACAAAACGATGGATGATGGATGGATGGATGGATAGACATACAGACAGATGGATGGATGATGGATGAATGGATGGACAGACATACAGACAGATGGATGGATGCATGGACGAATAGACACGGATAGATGGATGGATGAATAGACATACAGACATAACGATGGATGGATGGATGGATGGATGGATGGATGGACATACAGACAGATGGATGGATACATGGACGAATAGACATACGGACGGACTGATGGATGAATAGACATACGGATAGATGGATGGATGAATAGACATACGGACGGACGGATGGATGAATAGACATATGGACGGATGGACGGACATACAGACAGAACAATGGATGGATAGATGGAAGGACAGAACAATAGATGGATGAATAGACATGCAGACAGAATGATGGATGGATTGATGGATGGATGGATGGATGGATGAATAGACATACAGACAGAACGATGGATGGATGGATTGATGGATGGATGGATGGATGATGGATGAATAGACATACAGACAGAACGATGGATGGATGGATGGATGGATGGATGGATGGATGGATGGGTGGATGGCTGGATGGAAGGACGGACAGACCAATGGATGGATGCATGACATACAGACAGAACGATAGAACGATAGAATGATAGATAGATAGATAGATAGATAGATAGATAGATAGATAGATAGATAGATAGATAGATAGATAGATGGATGGACGGATAGATAGTTTGCAGGTGAGGTTACTTGAACGTGTCTCCAGATATAAAAATAGATTCTCTAGTCTGATACAGCTTCTTTACATCTGCACAGTCGACAGAAATATGACGACCTGATGCAGGCAGAGCAGCATCTGTGCAAAGACCAAATCTATATAAAGCCACTGAGAACTTTCCACTTCACAGCTGAAACATAAGCAGTCAAATAATCGCCGAAAAACTGGGACGGACCGGAAGCAATCTGTGCCATGCAGCTCCACCTCAGACTGAGTTACAGAGCAGCTTTGCAGCTCTTTCATATGGTGTTTCACTGAGTGCAGTTAAAACACACCACGGTAATACATCAGTGCAGAGGCCAGATCAATGAGGAGGACGCTGGATCGCAGAACCCAGGAAACTGGTGCTTAATAATAGCTCAAAATCATAAATCACTGCCAATATAAATAATTCAGAACTGGATCTGTTGCCCACAAACAACACATCGTAATCAATGACTCCCAGGCCCCATTTATTTGCCACAGCCGAGGGGGAAACAACCAGCTGACGGTGAACGGAAATGAAGCAAAGGAGTTAAAAACAATTTACAGATGCAGTGCAGTGCTGTGAACACATCTAGTATATAAGTGTGTGCGAGTGCATTGTAAAACACAAGAACGCTTGGAAATGTTCTCATATAATGAGGTTCAGCTGAACACATTGAGAAATAATGTGTGAAAAATCAAAACACTAAATCTAATGGGCCTCTTGAATGGGTTTTACAGAGGGAAATGTTGTTGCTCAGATGTTGCTAATTTATAACTCTGAGAACTCCATTATGTCTCCAGAGCTGCTTTAAATCAACATTGATTCAGATGTTTCTCCTAAAACACAAACGAGTCACAAATGCCATAAAGTAAGAGTATAGAGCTATAGAATCAATATGGACATCAGCGCAAAACAGTTGAGTTCATATTGAGATTTCGGACTTTTATTGTATCCGTTGGCGTTCTTCTTCTTCCACTCTTGAGTCTATGACAGCCCATAGAACTGCTTGCGGGTAAGTTATGAAATTTGGCACACTGATAGAGGACAATCTGAACTGGCACTATAGCAAATTTGGCATCTCTAACTCAATCTCTCTAGCACCACCAACTGTCCGAAGTTGCACTCGCGTTTATGCTAGAATAAACACAAGGGCTAGAAACAAAATTCGAAAAAACTCCTCCTAGGCCAATGCTCTGATTTTCACAAAAATTGGACCAGATCATCTTCGGACCAGATCATCTTCAGACCATGCCGACAAAATGTTATTGAATTCAAGTTGATTCGTCAAACAATTCTTCAATATTGCGCAAACAAATTCAACAAAGAGCGCACCAAAATGAACGCAAGGCTATATCTCCACAACGCTTTAGCATATTCTGACCAAAATTGGTGTGTTATGACAACCATGACCTGATGATACCTGCACAGTTTTGGCACAGTGCCACCTAGTGGTCAGGAGATATGAAAAAAAAGGACATTTTTAAAAGGACTTAAATAAATAAATAAATAGCACAAAAATGGTCTCTTCAGATTCAGTGCAGCATGCCGAGTTGAACGATACCCAATTTTCCCATATCGGCCATTATGGGTGTTGGCCATTTTGAATTTTGTCATGCTTTATGAACCCATTGCCGTATAGTTACGAAACTCTGTATGTGTCTTTGACTTTTTCAAACTCCTCCTAGACCATTAGTCCGATTATCATCACATTCGAGTCAGATCATCTCCAGGCCATGCCGACAAAAAGTTATGGAATTAAAAATTATTTGTCAAACCGCTCTTGAATAATGTGCGAACGAATTCACAAAGAGCATGCCAAAATGAACGTGAGGCTATATCTCCGCAACGCTTTAGCATATACTGACCAAACTTGGTGTGTGTTATGACAACCATGACCTGAGATGACCTGCACAGTTTTGGCTTATAACTTCTGAACGGTTTGGCCAAAAATCACAAAACATGTTAAATTCGGTGCATCATGGCGAGTTGGACGATAACCAATTTTCCCATATCGACCATTAGGGTGTCTACCACTTTGAATTTAGTTGAATTTAGCATATCATTACAAAACTCAGTATGGGTCTTCGGCACCATGCCTTGACGGTACTTTATGTAAATTATGATGAAATTTCCAAAAATACTAATAGCTTTTGATTAAATTATGAAACTGGTCTTTATAGATTCTTTTGGTCATGCCGAGAACATGGATACCAATTTTCACCAAATTCGAGTCAAATTGTCTTGAGACAATGCTGGCAACAGGCTATGGATTTCATGATTCTCCATTTTCGTATACCACATCAACAAAGTTGATGGCATGATGCCAAAACGACTCCTGAGGCTGTATCTCTGCAATGCTTTGGGATATTGACACCAAACTTTGCATGTCATTGTCAACACACTCTGACTGACCACACCACATCAATGGATAGCAGCGCAAATAATTTGAGAATATGATGAGAAATGTTTAAATTCATATTGAGATTTCTGACTTTTGAATGCTGACTTTGAGATCTTGGCTAATCTGAACACAGTTTGAGGCATTATTGAGTCTTCTGAAACAAATGTGAGATTAAGGGGTTGTTTTCTAACAAGCAACATCTGAGACTTCAGTAAAAGTAAATGGAGACTTCAATTCTCCATTTTCCTCTCCATCGCATTGCAATCTAGGAGAAATAATTGAGAGATTAAAGAGAAAATCTCATTTGTGATTTGTATTTCATTATGGCCAAGTATCTTAAAAAACGTTTGGACATTATTTGTGAGCAATAAAACTCCTCATAAACATCGAAACACATTACTAACTGTGAAGACTTTTCCTGAGATGTTTGGCTGAAAACCGCAGGTGGGATGTTATCCGCCCATGCTGGCTGCTAAAGCATTTTCAATATTACATAAGTGTGAAAACACTCCTACATTCAGCATCCGTAGAGGGATGACAACACCACTGAACATCATAAGAGCAGAAAAAGGTGAGGTATTATGTAATCATATAAGAGGTGTTTAGAATACATTACACAAACTGTTAAAGGTTATATATGCAAATGTGTTTAGTGGAGGCAGGGCCTGACCATACCAAACACATGTCTTTCTGCTATCTTAAGTAAAGAGCTTAATTCAGTCATGACCCTTTATGCTCGACACTCTCTCCTGTAATGAACATTGATCCAACACTTCTGTCATGACAAACAGCACATCAGGAATAAGAGCTTTAGTCATCTCTCGGAGCAATAAACCCATGACCCTTCTCCCAAGCAGTCGCTGTGGCTTTACTCAGGGACTTCCTCTAAATCAAAGCTCCTGATTTACTGCGCAGGGAAAGAGAGATTGGATTGAGACAGAATTTCCAGACGAGGGACTTGATTTCAGATGAAAGGGTATAATGGTCTGCAACAATGCTTAGGTAGGTGGTATGTGTCAAAGTAACATCCAAATGGATGGCAGGACCCAAGGTTTCCCAGCAGAACATTGCCCAAAGCATCACACTGCCTCCGCCGGCTTGCCTTCTTCCCATAGTGCATCCTGGTGCCATGTGTTCCCCAGGTAAGCGACGGACACACACCCGGCCATCCACGTGATGTAAAAGAAAATGTGATCCATCAGACCAGGCCACCTTCTTCCATTGCTCCGTGGTCCAGTTCTGATGCTCACGTGCCACTGTTGGTGCTTTCGGCGGTGGACAGGGGTCAGCATGGGCACCCTGACTGGACAGCGGCTATGCAGCCCCACACGCAACAAACTGAGATGCACTGTGTATTCTGACACCTTTCTATCAGAACCAGCATTAACTTCTTGAGCAATTTGAGCTCCAGTAGCTCGTCTGTTTGATCGGGCCACACGGGCCAGCCTTCTAACACATCAACTCTGAGGACAAAATGTTCACTTGCTGCCTAATATATCCCACCCACTAACAGGTGCCGTGATGAAGAGATCATCAGTGTTATTCACTTCACTGTCAGTGGTCATTATGTTATGCCTGATCGGTGTACATGCATGCATACACACATACATATTATATAAACAAACTTTTATGGTAGATGCATGTATACACTCACCTAAAGGATTATTAGGAACACCTGTTCAATCTGTATGCAGCAAAGCATTTGTGAAGCCACAACACGCACAACCTTGGGGCAGATGGGCTACAACAGCAGAAGACCCCACCGGGTACCACTCATCTTCACTACAAATAGGAAAAAGAGGCTACAATTTGCACGAGCTCACCAAAATTGGACAGTTGAAGACTGGAAAAATGTTGCCTGGTCTGATGAGTCTCGATTTCTGTTGAGACATTCAGATGGTAGAGTCAGAATTTGGCGTAAACAGAATGAGAACATGGATCCATCATGCCTTGTTACCACTGTGCAGGCTGGTGGTGGTGGTGTAATGGTGTGGGGGATGTTTTCTTGGCACACTTTAGGCCCCTTAGTGCCAATTGGGCATCGTTTAAATGCCACGGCCTACCTGAGCATTGTTTCTGACCATGTCCATCCCTTTATGACCACCATGTACCCATCCTCTGATGGTTACTTCCAGCAGGATAATGCACCATGTCACAAAGCTCCAATCATTTCAAATTGGTTTCTTGAACATGACAATGAGTTCACTGTACTAAAATGGCCCCCACAGTCACCAGATCTCAACCCAATAGAGCATCTTTGGGATGCGGTGGAACGGGAGCTTCGTGCCCTGGATGTGCATCCCACAAATCTCCATCAACTGCAAGATGCTATCCTATCAATATGGGCCAACATTTCTAAAGAATGCTTTCAGCACCTTGTTGAATCAATGCCACGTAGAATTAAGGCAGTTCTGAAGGCGAAAGGGGGTCAAACACAGTATTAGTATGGTGTTCCTAATAATCCTTTAGGTGAGTGTATATATTCCTATTCGTGTAATGCAAAACATCTCATCTCATTATCATAATGCAAAAAGAAAAATATTAATATATTATATAATATAACATATATTATGTTTCTTTGATTTTGGGATAAAATACGATCCAGGCATGATCTTGGCAGGTTTAGTGAGATGCTCATGATGATGACCAGCACTAGTGAGAGAGCAGCCAGTGTGTGTGTTATAGTGTGTGTTATACACTGGTGCAGCACTGAATGAGCCGGCCACGTGTCATTGCATCAGAGCAAAATCAGCCATGCTGTACATGATCCAGCTATTGCATTTTTTGTTTTTTAAAGTGCATTAGATGCAGAAGTGTCATGCAGTACAGAACAAATATTGCTTTCAGAGCATGTACACACAATGATGTCTACGTGATTGTTGTTTTTGAGGCACATACAATCAAACCTGCACGGTACCGATCATAACTGACCCGTCAATCAATCTTTATTTTATCTACATAGCTAATGTGGGTGAACCTAAAGAAGCGTGACGCCCTGAAAGATTCCACCGGCTACAGAGCGTGACCAGAATGATATCCACATGAAATGTCGTTTCATCAAGCTCACACACACACACACCCCCCCACACGCACAGGATTCCCTCACGAGCTCATTTCGCACGCCGCTCCAGAGATTTCCCACAGTGCACGGAACAATATGAGCAAACCCCTTTATAATAACACATTCCTACATATCATATGCTTAAAATACTACAACGTTCTTCTAATATAGTCAGATTAACAGGTGAAAAAGAAGCAGCTGAAAAACTGTGCAGCAAACATTAGCAAGACAAAGCTTTTTTTGATGTGTACCATGGTAAAACACCTGAAAATCTATGTGACAACATTCCCTTATAAAACAGTGATTGTATACCACATTTTTTAGACATGCACCATAATAGTACCATGGTATTTATAATATTCAAAGTTATGGTGCATGTATAAAATAAATTTGGTTTAGTGAGTACAAAACACAGTGATGGCATACCACATTTTTTGCACCATATCTTTACATGGAATTGTAAGGGATAGTGCATGGAATACCATGGATTATCATGCATGTCCAAAAAATGTGGTACGATGAGATATAAAACATAAAATGTGTGGTATGCCACTGTGTTTTGTACCTCATCGTACCACATTTTTTGGCATGCATGATAATAGTACCATGGTATTCCATGCACTATCCCTTACAATTCAATGTAAAGATATGGTGCAAAAAATGTGGTATGCCATCACTGTGTCCAATGGTATTCATAATATTCACAGATATGGTGCATGTATAAAAACGTGCTACAGTGTGATACAAAACACAGTGATGGCATACCACATTTTTTTGGACATGCACCATAATAGTACCATGGTATTCATGCACTATTCTGTGAATTAAATACCATGATATTGTGCGTTTCAAAGTCCCATGGTACTGCAACAGTACTTTTATGGACACTGGATATGGTTTTTCTGAGGTAAATGTGCTTTTACAAGCTTTTTTATCAAGCTGTGGGCTTGAATCCAAAGGATGCCATGCATTTACATATACAACCCAAAATACATATTTGTAAAAAGCAAAAAGTACTATGCAAATACCATGCCATCCTGTGAAGCAGTACCATGAATATGGTGATATTATGGTACTCTTTCTAAGGCACTCATAATGATAGGATTAGAACATTTTGTATTAAACAAAGCGCAAATATTACACCGCCTTCCACTCACCCCCGACGCACAGTAGAGACATCGCGCCGCGCCGCGTCGACCTCCGCACGGGACAGTCCGTTTACGTGCTGTGATTTGATTCAGCCGCCTTCACTCAACATACAGCCATGCCAAACAGCAAACGTATAAACACAGGCTAACTAACAGAAAATGTTCACATAAAGCACTTTGCTCCCAGTTTATCGGCCGTTTAGCGCACTGCCATCTTGCTTCAGCACCAGCGCCGCGCGGACAGCTCGCAGCAGCGTGACGTCACGGTGATGAGAGGCAGACGAGCATCACACCACGCGCTGGAGTTTCTCTCCTCTCTATCCCGCGCGCGCACGCGGGACTCCCGCACATCCGCATGCAGAGCTGCGCCTACGCGCTGCCATTATATAACAGCAGAAGCATTCAAGTTTTTTGTTGTTGTTGATGGAACCCGGTTGAAGATGTCAGATATATGGGAGGTTTCTACATTGATTAAAACGAGAATTTATAAAAAATACAAAATAAATCCCAGCCTGGATTTCTCTGTCGTTTTGGATAAAAACTGCTAAATGGATGTGTGTAAATTGCAGGAGACACGCAATGAGTGAATATATATTGCATTCCCTAATGTCTCACAAACAATTTTATGACAGGTTTATTTTACTGCAGTTTTTGAATGCGTGACGTCATCTGGGCGCTTCCCCCGTCATCCGGACGGGGGCGTCGTGACATTCATTCATGAGTCCCAAGGGTTTTAATCTCACATCGTGTTAAATAGCTCACTTGCATAAATACATGGACACAATAGCGGCAATCAGACAGGTAAACAAAATCATCCACTTGAGATTTTTTATCTTTTCTTTTTGCATTAAAGACTACAATGTGGGTACTACACGCAAGAGAAGTAAAGATATATATATACACACACAGACACACACACACACACAGATCAGGCATAACATTATGACAGTGAAGTGAATAACACTGATGATCTCTTCATCACGGCTCCTGTTAGTGGGTGGGATATATTAGGCAGCAAGTGAACATTTTGTCCTCAAAGTTGATGTGTTAGAAGCAGGAAAAATGGGCAAGCGTAAGGATTTGAGCGAGTTTGACAAGGGCCTTTCATGGAAACGGTATTCCCTGGTGGCTGTGGCTCTTCCAGCAGGATAATGCTCCTGCCACAAAGCAAAAATGGTTCAGGAATGGTTTGAGGAGCACAACAACGAGTTTGAGGTGTTGACTTGGCCTCCAAATTCCCCAGATCTCAATCCAATCGAGCATCTGTGGGATGTGCTGAACAAACAAGTCTGATCCATGGAGGCCCCACCTCACAACTTACAGGACTTAAAGGATCTGCTGCTAACATCTTGGTGCCAGATACCACAGCACACCTTCAGGTGGAGTCCACGCCTCGACGGGTCAGGGCTATTTTGGCAGCAAAAGTGGGACCAACACAATATTAGATATATTTGATATCACAATAAATATAAATTATATATATATATATATACATACACACACACATATATATATATATATATATATATATATATATATATATATATATATATACACACTCACCTAAAGGATTATTAGGAACACCTGTTCAATTTCTCATTAATGCAATTATCTAATCAACCAATCACATGGCAGTTGCTTCAATGCATTTAGGGGTGTGGTCCTGGTCAAGACAATCTCCTGAACTCCAAACTGAATGTCAGAATGGGAAAGAAAGGTGATTTAAGCAATTTTGAGCGTGGCATGGTTGTTGGTGCCAGACGGGCCGGTCTGAGTATTTCACAATCTGCTCAGTTACTGGGATTTTCACACACAACCATTTCTAGAGTTTACAAAGAATGGTGTGAAAAGGGAAAAACATCCAGTATGCGGCAGTCCTGTGGGCGAAAATGCCTTGTTGATGCTAGAGGTCAGAGGAGAATGGGCCGACTGATTCAAGCTGATAGAAGAGCAACTTTGACTGAAATAACCACTCGCCACAACACGCACAACCTTGAGGCGGATGGGCTACAACAGCAGAAGACCCCACCGGGTACCACTCATCTCCACTACAAATAGGAAAAAGAGGCTACAATTTGCACGAGCTCACCAAAATTGGACAGTTGAAGACTGGAAAAATGTTGCCTGGTCTGATGAGTCTCGATTTCTGTTGAGACATTCAGATGGTAGAGTCAGAATTTGGCGTAAACAGAATGAGAACATGGATCCATCATGCCTTGTTACCACTGTGCAGGCTGGTGGTGGTGGTGTAATGGTGTGGGGGATGTTTTCTTGGCACACTTTAGGCCCCTTAGTGCCAATTGGGCATCGTTTAAATGCCACGGCCTACCTGAGCATTGTTTCTGACCATGTCCATCCCTTTATGACCACCATGTACCGATCCTCTGATGGCTACTTCCAGCAGGATAATGCACCATGTCACAAAGCTCCAATCATTTCAAATTGGTTTCTTGAACATGACAATGAGTTCACTGTACTAAAATGGCCCCCACAGTCACCAGATCTCAACCCAATAGAGCATCTTTGGGATGTGGTGGAACGGGAGCTTCGTGCCCTGGATGTGCATCCCACAAATCTCCATCAACTGCAAGATGCTATCCTATCAATATGGGCCAACATTTCTAAAGAATGCTTTCAGCACCTTGTTGAATCAATGCCACGTAGAATTAAGGCTGTTCTGAAGGCGAAAGGGGGTCAAACACAGTATTAGTATGGTGTTCCTAATAATCCTTTAGGTGAGTGTATATATACACCATGGGCGTCGGAACCATTGCATGTGGGTGGGACAAGACCCACACACTTTTTTACGACCAATGATATTGGACCCACTCACTTTTGTCGTCTCTAATTCAGCACGTCTGTTTACCTACCCCTAACCGTTAGACACTTTATTTCCACTTTTCTAACATTTTCTTCATTTTTATTGAAAATAAATGCCTTTCCGATCTGATATGTGATGGGAAAAAAACCTGTATGAGTTTCTTTGCTCTACAAAAGAAGATATTTTAAAGAAAGTTGCTGCTAGTCTCCATTCACTTCCATAGTATAAAAAAAAAAATACTATGGAAGGCAAATGGGGACCAGAAACCGTTTTGGTTACCAGCATTCTTCAAAATATCTTCTGTCGTGTTCAACAGGACAAAGAAACTCATACAGGTTTAAAACAACTATTGTTTTTGGGTGAACTATCCCTTTAAGACCGGATGTTGTGCGCGCGTGCTGACAGGATACTGACAGTGCGCGTGATTTGTTTACTCATTCAGCGGGTGCGCGCATCAGTCAAAGATGGCTACTGGAGACAATAGCGGTCGGGTTCCGTGTTTAAATTTCTCCGGACACGGACCTTTGGGTAACAGCCAACCGAGTAACAGTCCTTACGCTTTGGCTGCGAGTCACGGAGGATCCGTAGGAGGCGGCGGAGGCTCTCATGGCGTGACGAGACGCTCAAACCCTCAAACGGGGCCCGCGGGCTTTGAAAGCCCCGGTGTTGCCTCTGGACCTCCGCCGAATCTGATGAACTCTCTCCCGGCTGCCGCGGCGGTGATGGGGCCGCTGGCTCTGCCCGCCTCGAACATGACAGGAAACCCGTCTAACGCAGCGATGACACCGGCGGCCGCCACACACCCGGCCGCAGCTGCCGTGCTCGTGTACCGGGAGCCCGTTTATAACTGGCAGGCGACGAAAAGCACCGTTAAAGAGAGATTTGCGTTCTTGTTCAATAATGAAGTACTAAGTGATGTTCACTTTCTAGTGGGTAAAGGAATGGGAGTCCAGCGGATACCCGCACACAGGTGATTAACTAAACACACATCAAAGCTCTGTCATCATTTACTCACCCTCATGTCCAAACTGTATTTATCTAGAGATGTTTAGCGGAATGTTCACGCGACCCTCTCAGGTGTATAGTGAAAGTGGATGGGGACTGGAGTTGTGAAGTGCCAAAAAAGATAAAAAAGTAGTCCATATATCTCATGCGCTATTTTACCACGACTTTTGATAGCTTTGTGTGAGGAACGGACACAAACTAAAGACGTTATTCGTTAAAAATCTCCCCCTCAGCTGCCGCTCTTAATTCGCGGCACGTCACGTGGCACAGGAGAGCCAATAACAATTATGTTTTTACAATATTTTTTTTTTTTTTAAATCGTGACATTATTTTGATCGCAAAGTTTGTATTTCTCACTATATTAAATTAAATGTATATTAAAATTATATGGTAGTATCTGTTATACACGGGGGATTAATATTATTTATTAATGTATCGGTCAGTCAAAATCTGACAGCACAGAAACGGTATTAATATATCTTAGAATCATGCATTGAAAACTCAATCATGCAAATTATATAATTTAGCGATGCGAATATGAAAATTTAGGCAGATACTGATAATTCTTTATGTTTTAAAAACGATATTTTGTCCGATACATTTAAATCCATGTCCCAAACACAGTTATGATGTTCTCATTATAATTTTATGTAGCCGATATGACAGACTTGCACTTTACTGCATTTTTCTTTTTGAAGTGATTCCAATCATATTTCAAGCAATTCAAACCCATCATGTCGAACAGTGCACATCTGAAGGAAATAATACATTATTTATATGCTTTAATATATCGGACAAATTGTATTTATTGATTTATTTTTTATAATATTCCTATTCCCATTCCAGGTTTGTTCTGGCAGCTGGCAGTGCAGTTTTTGATGCCATGTTTAACGGAGGCATGGCCACCACATCCACAGAGATCGAGCTTCCTGATGTAGAAGCTGCGGCGTTCCTTTCATTGCTCAAGTATGATTATTTTCTTTAATATGCATGTGTATATATATTCCAGAAAGATGTGTACGATGACCTTTTCCCCAGGTTCCTGTACTCTGATGAAGTTCAAATCGGCCCAGAGACGGTGATGACGACTCTCTACACCGCTAAGAAATATGCCGTTCCGGCCCTGGAGGCCCACTGTGTGGAGTTCCTCAAGAAGAACCTGCGGGCGGACAACGCGTTCATGCTGCTCACACAGGTGCGTGCGTGCGTGTGTGTCCACTCCCGGCTCCTGTGGTTCTGATTGGCTGATTGTGTTGTCTGTGTTAAGGCGAGACTCTTTGACGAGCCACAGCTGGCCAGTCTGTGCCTGGAGAACATCGACAAAAACACAGGAGATGCTCTGGCTGCGGAAGGATTCACCGATATTGATCTGGGTACTGTATCATGGATTCAAGCCCACAGCTTGTAACATCACATTTACCTCAGATAAACCATATCCAGTGTCCATAAACTCGTTAGTGAGCTAGAAAATGAACCCTAGAGAGGAGCATTTTGATAAATATATGCACCACATTACATATTCATCATAATTTTTAATGTTCTTCAACATTTAATGCATGTTTGAATAAATCTGGCAAGCTTTTATGACAGCCACCATTTAAATGTTTATATTTCATATAACTTTATTATTATAAAAGACCCATCATTGAGTGTAATTTAAGTGTTTGAATACAAATCAGTTCATTTTTACCTTCAATATTATAGTAGACTACAACTGACTCCCATAGTTTACAGCATTAGTTATCTGATATACACTTCCAGTCAAAAGTTTGGAAACTACTATTTTGATTGTTTTCAAAAGAAGTCTCTTCTGCTCACCTAGGCTGCATTTATGTTATTAAAAATAGAAAAAAAAGCTGTAATATTGTGAAATATTATTACAATGTAAATCAGCTGTTCTCTATGTGAATATATAGTAAAGTGTAATTTATTCCTGTGATCAAAGCTGAATTTATCATCATTACTCCAGTCTTCAGTGTCACATGATCCTTCACAAATCATTCAATATCTATATAATATTTATCTGAAATAGAAAGCTTTTTTTAAACATTGTACCGGTAATAATTTTTTTTGTTTTTGGGAAAGAACTTAAAGAAATGAATACATTTATTCAGCAAGGATGCATTAAATTGATCAAGTGACATTATACTATATATTCACATAGAAAAAGCTGTTTTAAATGATAATATTTCACAGTTTTTACTGTATTTTTTCCTGTATTAATGTACATTTTAAACGGAATTTGTTCAGTTTTACTGTGGTATTGGAATTGGTGTCAACAACTTTTGGCATCATCATCATCACAGATGTCTCTCTCTCTCTCTCAGACACACTGGTTGCGGTGTTGGAGAGAGATACTCTGGGCGTGCGGGAGGTGCGTTTGTTCGGAGCGGCGGTTCGCTGGGCGGATGCCGAAGCCCATCGACAGCAGCTGCAGCCCACGCCGGAGAACAAGAGACGCGTGCTGGGAAAAGCCCTCAGTCTCATCCGCTTCCCTCTCATGACTATAGAGGAGTTCGCCGCAGGTCTCTGTCCATGTCTGCTTCAATTGAAATATTACTCCCAATATACCAGTTATTCTTACACTGACTTTATGAAAGTCAGGCAGAAAGACACGATCTGAAGGTGGACGTCTTTGCAATTATACTTGCTGAAAAAGTCTAAACTGTCAATCATATGACAGAAGGACTGTAGTAGAACAGGTTTTCCATTCATTTAAGGTTTATAGGTGTAAATGTGAGCGTGTGTGTTTCACTCAGGTCCTGCTCAGTCGGCCATTCTGACGGACCGAGAGGTGGTGAGTCTCTTCCTGCACTTCACGGTGAACCCGAAGCCGCGCGTGGAGTTCATCGACCGGCCGCGCTGCTGTCTGCGGGGGAAAGAGTGCAGCATCACGCGCTTCGGACAGGTGGAGAGCCGCTGGGGCTACAGCGGGACCAGCGACCGCATCCGGTGAGCGAGACGAGACGCCCGTGCGCTCATTCAGAGTCACCGCCCGTGTGACGTCCACTAACTCCGTGATCGTGTTTGCAGGTTCTCTGTAAATCGCAGGATATTTATTGTGGGTTTCGGGCTTTATGGATCCATACACGGACCTACAGACTATCAGGTCAACATACAGGTACGTCTGTCAGCAATGCAAGTTCATTTAAAGGTGAAGCGTGGCATTTATGTACATATTTGTTTGTTATTGTCACTATTATTATTTTAATATTTTATATATTAACAATATTTTAAATATTCTCTTTATTTATTTTATATTATCATTTCGGTTTTAGTTTAATTTATTTTAGTACAACTTAATCTCAATTTGAAAAATGAGAAATGTTTAAGTTTTATTTTAGTTAATAAAGTTTCTAAACTTGTCATTTCTCTGTTATTTTAGGATCATTGAGATGCTATTATAGTTTTTATTAATAGTTATAAATATTTTTTAAACATTTACATTTTATTTATTAAAAAAAAGAATTATTTCAGTTTCAGTTAGTTTTATTTATTTTAGTACAGCTTAAACTAAATTAAAATGAGAGATGTTTAAGTTTTTTAATATTTTATTTCATTTAATAAAGTTTCCAAACTTGTAATTTCTGTTATTTTAGGATCAATGAGATGCTATTATAGTTTTTATTAATAGTTGGAATTAGTTTTATATATATATATATATATATATATATATAATAACATTTCTTAAAAATAAATATGAATTATTATTTCAGTTTTAGTTACACTAAATTAAATGAGAAATTTAATTTTATTTCAGTTAATAAAGTAATAAAAATGTAATTTTTTTAGTGGGTTTAGTTGACTATAATAACAATGCTGTTCAGTTGATCATTACAGAGAGTTTTGCTGTCTGCACGTCATTGGTTGCATCAGATGTTGGCATGTCAGGCCGCTCTAACAAACAGATCAGAAAGTGTTACACTCTTCAGGAAGTCAAACTACCAGTGACGTCCTTCTAGATTTACATCCATGCTTTTGGCACACTCTTAAACGTGACATACATTGCATTAAAGGTTTACATTTAATCAGTCCATGCAGAATCAAACCCATGATCTTGGCCTGATCTACTGTTGGAGTTGCAGGAATGACTCTGGTATACTGGGAGAGTATTTTAACTCCAAAAATGACCCAGTTGATCATTTACAGAATAATTCTAAAAGCAAATAAAGCGTGTAAGTGCGTGTCTGCTTCACAGATCCTGATTCAGTGAATTTCTTTCAGATCATTCACACAGACAGCAACACGGTTCTGGGTCAGAACGACACCGGCTTCAGCTGCGACGGGTCGGCCAACACGTTCAGGGTCATGTTTAAGGAACCGGTGGAGGTTCTGCCCAATGTCAATTACACAGCCTGCGCTACATTAAAGGTGAGCTGCTCCGTTTATTAGTTAATCTGCTGAAACTAACCGCTTGATGCACTGACCTCATCCACACCAAGACATTTGATATTCTACTTTCCTTTTCTAGTTTGGGGTCAATAAGAATTTTAAATAGTTTTTTGAAAGAGTCTTTTCTGCTCACCGAGGCTGCATTTATTTAATTAAATACAGTAAAAACATTAATATTGTGAAATATTATTACAAATTAAAATAGCCAGAGGTGTCAAGTAACAAAGTACAAATACTACTTAAATTTTGGGTATCTATACTTTACTGGAGTGATTTATTATTTTTCAGCCGACGTTTTACTTCTACTCCTTATATTTTAAAAACAGCCTCGTTACTCCTATTTCATTTCGGCTTGTTTAAATAACCCCAAAAAAACTATCCGGATAAATCGCGTCATCCGGATAGAGTGAGTTTAATTGTGGTTGGATGAGAAGTATAAACATATACCATTCCAACACCCTATTGGTTTGTACGCGATCCATCGCGTCTGCACATGACACAAATCACAAGTCACACACAGCCGCCGACGAGCATGCACTTTCAGCCAATCAGCGATCAGCAGGCAGACGTGCTCATTCATGACTGACAGCCAGGTTTTTAGCGCGATAACTCGTAGCTGTTTATTAGTGATCGCTGTGCTAAAGTGGCATACATATATTTACAGTAAGTTGTATCTACAGTAAAGAGTGGGAGAGTGAACCGTGGATTACACCTGTGACCCGAAGACTCTTTATAAATATAACCATCTCCTGTCCATCGTCATATACACACTCAGGATATCTGCAACTAGCAACCCCAACAGCTGCTGAAAGAGGTTTGAATCAGCAATTAATCAGTTTTGACTGTGCTAAGTGCATGTTCTATGAACTTCGCGAATGTACTGTAGTTTTGTCAGAGCAAAGTGCAACACAAAGGTAAGCGCATTGTTGTTGTTTTTTTGTTGGCGGATTATTGTACAGTACCAATGAATGGCGCATTTTGCCAGTGGTGTGTGCATTAACGTGTGTGAAATGCCTGTTAATTGCATTGCTTTTTCTGATCTCTTATATTGGGCACTTTTTGCACTTAAATTGGCTTATTCTTACTGTTGACATTGAAAATGATGCACATGTTTTTCTGAGGGATTGCGTTTTGACAGTTTCCACCTGGACATATAGTCATATTTGATCCGTTTTCCTGGGATATAGATTTTTTTTCATCATCATCATTATGTTTTAAGGATATAAAATGGTAGGCTACTTATCAACCTTGATGGTATGGCAACAAAATATCACCACATTATTTTGGCAGTTAAAGTTTTGGGCGTTTTTTTTTCTTGGAGTGGGCGGGTTTTGGTGAGCTTTTGGGCTGGAAATCGTCAACCCAATCTGGCAACACTGATCACACATGTACATTTACATTCATGCCTCTGAAGTTTGACTTTTTGCACCATTACAATACTTACAGGCAACTAGTCATCATATCTTCTGCTCCATGAAACACACTAATGCTCAGTAGAACACATATATGGTTCTTTACATTGTACTAAAATGCGTTCATTTTCAATGGGCATATATGCGGCTGAAACAGGTAGCCTAGTGCATCCCAAATTTTTCAACGTTAACATTTTAATATAACATTAGTCATTATGGCCTTTAGAAAAATGTTTTTTTGAGGATGTGGGGTGGTGCACTATAGGCCCCCGTGGCGCGGCCTAAGCTTTTGTCCTTAATGGCATTTTTTTCCTTACATTACTTTTACTTTTATACTTTAAGTAGTTTTGAAACCAGTACTTTTTCACTTTTACTTGAGTAAAAAGCTTGAGTTGATACTTCGACTTCTACAGAAGTATTTTTAAACCCTAGTATCTATACTTCTACCTGAGTAATGAATGTGAATACTTTTGACACCTCGGTTGGTTGATTTGGCTGGTTGGCTGGTTGATTTGGTTGGTTGATTTGGCTGGTTGGTTGATTTGGTTGGTTGGTTGATTTGGCTGGTTGATTTGGCTGGTTGATTTGGTTGGTTGGTTGGCTGGTTGATTTGGCTGGTTGATTTGGTTGGTTGGTTTGGCTGGTTGGTTTGGTTGGTTGGTTGATTGGTTGGTTGATTGGTTGGTTGATTTGGTTGGTTGGTTGATTTGGTTGGTTGATTTGGTTGGTTGGTTGATTTGGCTGGTTGATTTGGTTGGTTGATTTGGCTGGTTGGTTGGTTGAGTTGGCTGGTTGGTTGATTTGGCTGGTTGGTTGGTTGAGTTGGCTGGTTGATTTGGCTGGTTGGTTGGTTGGTTGATTTGGCTGGTTGGTTGGTTGGTTGGTTGATTTGGCTGGTTGTTGTTTTTTTTTTTTGCTGGTTGATTTGGCTGGCTGGTTGATTTGGCTGGCTGGTTGATTTGGTTGGTTGGTTGATTTGGTTGGTTGGTTGGTTGATTTGGTTGGTTGGTTGATTTGGTTGGCTGGTTGATTTGGTTGGCTGGTTGATTTGGTTGGTTGATTTGGTTGGTTGGTTGGTTGATTTGGCTGGTTGGTTGGTTGAGTTGGCTGGTTGGTTGGTTGGTTGATTTGGCTGGTTGTTTTTTTTTTTTTTTTGCTGGTTGATTTGGCTGGCTGGTTGATTTGGTTGGTTGGTTGATTTGGCTGGTTGGTTGGTTGATTTGGCAGATTGATTGACTCCACCTTGTTATTGCCATGAAAACCGTATTCAGTGCATAAACAATCTTCTACTTTTGCCACAGCATTTCATTTATGCTTTTCAGCTTTATTTAGACAGGTGGCAAAAATTAAATGCATCAATCAGATATTTTTACAAAACTGATCTAAACCACAATCATATTTACAAAATCCCTTCTTTTGGCACTTTCAATGCTTAAAGTGCCCCATTTTTTTAAATATTTCCTTTCATGCAGTGCGTGATTTGTGAATGTAAAACATCGCAAAGTTTCAAAGTGCAGATAAATGGAGTGTTTGTCTCCTAAAAACAAGAATCGATTCTGAACTGAAACGAGTCGTCAGTAATTCAGTCTCTCTTCCTGCTGAACCTGCGTAGGTTTGTAACTCATTTGCATAATGCCAGCCTCTGGTCCTCATTGGCTGAACAGCATCTCTTTGCCCCGCCCTCAAACACTGTAGTTGTATCTGAGACAGGAAGAGTTTGGTTGGTGTTGTTCATGTGGAGAAGATGCTGTTTTCTGCTGCCGAAGCAAATCCACTTTGATGAGATTGATATGGTAAAACCCACGCCATTGTTACTGTTCATATCACTGAGATTCAGATATGATAATGAGCGTTTGATTTCTGACCAATCACAGCAGACTGGGACGTCTGACCAATCAGAGCAGAGGCGGGGTTTAGAGGGACCGAATCTTCGAACAAACCGTTTCAGACACTGAGAGAGAAGAGCTGATGCTGCAGTGGAGATTGAGAAAATTAAAGTGTTTTTGATCTTGGATGCATGTGAACCTGTTGTAGGAGACTGAAACAACATGTACATTTATTGAATATTGACTTGATAGTCAGCTTGATAATGTTCCTCTCTCTCCTCTCTCAGGGTCCAGACTCACACTACGGCACTAAAGGCATGAGGAAGGTCACACACGAGTCGTCCGGCACTGGCACCAAAACCTGCTTCACGTTCTGCTACGCCGCGGGCAACAACAACGGCACGTCCGTGGAGGACGGCCAGATCCCAGAAGTCATCTTCTACACGTAGTCGCCTCTGGCTCAGACGCGGACCGGCACATAATATTGCACTTGACCGTAACACTGACAGCAAATAACTGTTACAGGATGAACGTTTGTCTTCAGGAGTTTGTGTTTAATAACAAGCTCATATTTACACTGACTGTTAACAGCACGTGAATTACTCGCCCGTAACTGACTGGGATGTAACAAATGTATCTTTATTTTTGTGTATCGGATTTTGCATCTGGGTTGCGATTTAAAAGCCTTGCCAAAAAAAAGCACCTCATAATGTTTTAGAGCTTTACATTTAACTCCATTATATGGAAAAAACACGACTTTTGATGTGTATGCAACTAATGATTCGTGGATTCGCTGCCCTACAGAAGCAGTAACTGTACATATTTTGTCATTTGAGTTTGGACTGGAATGATCTTTTAGATTTATTATTTGAAAAAAGATAGTGATATCAATGTTGGAGTAGTTCAGCTTTGGTCTCGCGGTGTGATTCTAGGCCAGAAGTCTTTTGTTTGTGCCAAGGTTTTCTTAGATACGTTCAGCACTTATTGAACTAGAGGGTGAAACTCCATCAGGAACACAGTATTTATTTACAGGACGAACCTCGTCTGTTCAGATCAAACACACACGCTGATGTTTCTGGATTGTAGATGGGTCGATTATATTGGGTCTTTGTATGACTGCTCATGTCCAATAAAGTTTAATCATTCTTTACATTTCAATGCTTTTGTCTACTTGTTTTTAGGACTGGATTTAATGTTGACGAACGTGACCCATCAGTCGAGCAATTGGAGCGTAAGAATATACAAAATACAGGAATATTCTAGTTTAATATTCTAATAATTTGTGTATAGTAAGTTAAATAAATAGAATATTTCAACATTAATATAGGCCAGATTCTCTGCACAGTCTCTGTTTCTGTCAAGTTTATTTTTATATATATATATATATAATAATATATATACACTCACCTAAAGGATTATTAGGAACACCTGTTCAATTTCTGATTAATGCAATTATCTAATCAACCAATCACATGGCAGTTGCTTCAATGCATTTAGGGGTGTGGTCCTGGTCAAAACAATCTCCTGAACTCCAAACTGAATGTCAGAATGGGAAAGAAAGGTGATTTAAGCAATTTTGAGCGTGGCATGGTTGTTGGTGCCAGACGGGCCGGTCTGAGTATTTCACAATCTGCTCAGTTACTGGGATTTTCACGCACAACCATTTCTAGAGTTTACAAAGAATGGTGTGAAAAGGGAAAAACATCCAGTATGCGGCAGTCCTGTGGGCCAAAATGCCTTGTTGATGCTAGAGGTCAGAGGAGAATGGGCCGACTGATTCAAGCTGATAGAAGAGCAACTTTGACTGAAATAACCACTCGTTACAACCGAGGTATGCAGCAAAGCATTTGTGAAGCCACAACACGCACAACCTTGAGGCGGATGGGCTACAACAGCAGAAGACCCCACCGGGTACCACTCATCTCCACTACAAATAGGAAAAAGAGGCTACAATTTGCACGAGCTCACCAAAATTGGACAGTTGAAGACTGGAAAAATGTTGCCTGGTCTGATGAGTCTGGATTTCTGTTGAGACATTCAGATGGTAGAGTCAGAATTTGGCGTAAACAGAATGAGAACATGGATCCATCATGCCTTGTTACCACTGTGCAGGCTGGTGGTGGTGGTGTAATGGTGTGGGGGATGTTTTCTTGGCACACTTTAGGCCCCTTAGTGCCAATTGGGCATCGTTTAAATGCCACGGCCTACCTGAGCATTGTTTCTGACCATGTCCATCCCTTTATGACCACCATGTACCCATCCTCTGATGGCTACTTCCAGCAGGATAATGCACCATGTCACAAAGCTCCAATCATTTCAAATTGGTTTCTTGAACATGACAATGAGTTCACTGTACTAAAATGGCCCCCACAGTCACCAGATCTCAACCCAATAGAGCATCTTTGGGATGTGGTGGAACGGGAGCTTTGTGTCCTGGATGTGCATCCCACAAATCTCCATCAACTGCAAGATGCTATCCTATCAATATGGGTCAACATTTCTAAAGAATGCTTTCAGCACCTTGTTGAATCAATGCCACGTAGAATTAAGGCAGTTCTGAAGGCGAAAGGGGGTCAAACACAGTATTAGTATGGTGTTCCTAATAATCCTTTAGGTGAGTGTATAAATATAAATTGCTTGATGTAATAAAATTGCTTCAAAGAAGCTTTACAGGAAAATCAACGTGAGCCAGTGTTATTTTATTATCGAGATATTAGTTTTTATGAATATTTTGGATCAGATTTTTTTTCACTTACATACTTTTTTTTGTCATTGTTACTACTTTTTAAAAAAAAAAGTCTATAGTGTTAATTAATATAGTTTTAGACTTGGTTTGTTTTTAAAAAGTTGTTGCTTTGGCAAGTTTAAATATTTTATTTCAGTTATTGTTTCTTTTCTTTGTTTTTTTAGTTTCATTTTTAGTGAACTATCAGTAGTTTTAAACAAATAGTTTCAATTTCAGATTCATGGATAAAGTGTGCCAATTATTATTTACCTTTATGACCAACTTTGGCCGTGAGATTTGATTGGCTTCTTTGATACTTAAAGCAGATGAATTCAACCATTAACTTTATTACCCGTGCTCTTTTTCTAAATCTGAACATTTTATTAGTAATGATCATAAACATGGGCAAAATATTTGTGGTGTTCGTGCAGAAAGCGTTTCCTGTAGTTATTCTTCAGTTTTTCTCGAGAGATTGTGACAATAAAGGGGTTATATGTAATAATTTCCGTATTAATCGCTCTTTTACTGGCAATGTGTGAACGGCTTGTAGCGAAAGTTAAAAAAACGAGACTATCCACGACTTCCTGGAGTCTATGAAAGCCTGTAGACTGATTTTTATGTGAAGGACTCGGGGCGGTTTTGCCGGGAAAATTGCGTCACTACTGAGCACGTGCACGAGAGTTGCTGTTGCAGTTCATCTAACGGCCACCGGTGTCGCTAAAAACGTTCTCAGTCACTGTTTACACGAGTTTATTTAATCCAGTTATGTGTGGAAAACTGTCACAAGTCTGTGTTTACCCGATTCAGAGCATGTAAACATCTCGCAGAATATCCACTGTAATGTGGATGTAATTTTTTTTACGCAAACACGACTTAAAATTAAATTAGCATGTGTTTTTTTTTTATTCTAGTTAAATTTTATATATTTTTATGAGTATTTCTAATATAAGAAATACTTTTGTCTATCCTTAATAAATGGGGGGAGCAAAGGTGGAGCAAGTTAAGACTCATTTCTCTCTGGAATACATGCATTAAGTGTATTAAAAGTATTAAGGATAACTAGATATAGTGAACTTAAACCATTTAAACAAAAAGACCTCTAATTAAAACGCTCAACTTAATATTTAATCAAACTAAACTCATTAATAACTATAATAGGACAATGATGCCAAAATAATTCAATTTCTTGCTTACATTAAAGTAAAATTATGGACTGAAATAACTAGAATTGAGTCGAGAATTTACAAATAGGTTCCGTTTATTAACTATCAATGAAAAATACTTCAAAAGCATTTATTAATTGTTCATTTCAACATTTACTGATACATTAAAATCAGTGGTATTTAATGTCAACACTGTTAAAAAAAAAAAAATACTCAACGCATTAACATTACTCTATTTGTGTGAAACATGCCTTCATAAATTGGCAAAGCCATTTTTTTTAAAAAAAATACAAAAATTCTGAATGTGATCCGTAAAGGATCCCAATTAAAATGAATGGTTATAATTATTCCTCACCACCAGAACTTTAAAAACCATTTAAGGCTTTAACAATTCTGGTCTAATTATGAACCCAGCTCATAAATGCACATTTAAACCCTTTAAAGGATGTTACACCATGGAATGGTTTAATAGCAACTAGAAAGCACCAAAATGTCCCTAAAGCACGAGATCAAAATCTGGACTGAGCCGCAATGAAACGCCACACACTTGAGTCATTTTCCATTTTTATGTTCTTTATTTAGATTTACATAATCCACTTGACGTTCCTGTCTGCATGTGAGAAATGTGGTGTTTGTGCCCTGTACAGTCCAGTCCCTCTCGTGTACTCTGAGGGAAGGAAGCAAGGAATGAAACGGGAATGAGTGTAAAGAAGCGCCAGGGTTGGGCTACAGGTGGAGACGTGTCGGTCAGCCGTTTATAACTTGTCCAGGAAGTTGTCGAGTGCCGGGATGCCCTCTTTCAGGCCCTTGCGTTTGCGCGTGTCGCAGACGATCTGGAAGGGCTTGGATGTGGCGTCTTTGGGGTCGCCGGGCAGGATCTGCCAGTGGTCGAACACACACTGAGGGAAGGCCTGACCGCCGGTGTTGGAGCGAAGGTCAGCTGTGAAACCTGCACACACAGAACACTGCAAATGTGAGAAATGCTCACCTTTTTAAAGTGTGTGAAATGTAAGGTGCATTTAGGTGCATGTGTGAGAAATAGGTTTTAGAGTTTGCTCGCAATGTTTACTTTATGGAGTTAAAGCTGCATGATTATCATTAAAAAGATCACAATCTCGATTCAAACACCCAAGTGTTCTTAAAATGACCAAGCGACATTGACATTAAGCCGTTGACATTAAGTTTACAGCCCAGATATAAACATTGATGTCTATGGTAGTAAATTACGTTTTGAAGTAACTTGACACTTCAAATTAAGATTTTATCGATTACATCGTTACACTAGTGACCAGGACCTAGTGACAAGTGACTTAATGTACGTCAGTGAATCATTCATTTTAAGAGATTCGTTCATAAACACCGATTCATCCAGTAATGAAACAAGTGAAGTCTTTATGAGCGAGTCATTGAATCATTCATTCAAGAGTCGTTATACATTTATTTTTTTTACTAGATTCTGACAATATTTAGTCTAGTTACCCGTTCAGAATCGTGGGAGAATAAAATAAATAAATAATTAGTTTATCCAGATTCATGCAGCTCTTGAGTTTGTAATATATTTTAGATGCATTTAAGAGAGCGTATTTTATCTGACTCATGTTTGAATGAACAGCTGGTAGTACTAAAAATATCAAATTAAGAGTTTGGTCTAATGACTTTGTATTTCAGATTATAAATAACTTAACATGTCATGATTTTAAAAAATTGGCATTTAAATTTAAAATTTAAATAAATTAAAATGCATTTTAAAAGCAGAAATTTGAACCAGTGTACTTTTTGCATTCAAATTAATTTCAGCTTGTAAACATCACATCCCTTTGGGCTCATTAGGAATGAGAACTCGTGCTTGTCTAAAGCCGTTTCCTTTATATAAAAGCAGCCCTGGAACTGAATGCACTGCATGCAAAACGTCATACAGAGAACATATTCCGGCTGAGTTTGCAGTCTGGATGGAAAGTGATGAGGAAGCAGGACTGAACGCAGAAACATACAAAAGATAAAATAGCAAACACGTCTTTCTATTGTGTCGTTTCCTGCCGTCGCACACAAAAAACGTACAACGCTAGCAGTGCAGTCTGATTCAGAAATTAATCTTGGACAGAAAAGGACAAAAGTTTTTAAATCTGCGTCAAACTCACAAATTAATGATATGAATCAATTAAGAGTTGTTCTTGACTCACTGAATCAGTATAAATTACTGGCTGGTTGTTCAGAAGCCAAATGTGAAGTCAGACAAACATTAAATAAAATAGAACCAATAAATCTCCTGAATGTGCATCTTCAAGTTTAAGATCACAGTTATTGATTTGAATCAGTCAAATGACTCCCTCACTGACTGAATCATTCAGAACGGTTAATTTAAATGAGTAATTACTGGCTGGTTGCTGACAATTAAAGGAGTTGATTGTAAAGATTGAATCATTCAAGAGATTAAGTTGCTTGTCAATGATGTAAAGACAAGTCAATTTGAGTTCAAAAAGGCAGATTCAACCAGTATTGAAACAAGCATTTATGAGAGAGTCATTGAATAGTTCATTCAACCCGACTTTCATTCAAAATTAGATGTTTTTTTAAATCGAGTGCAGTCATTTACATTGTCATGAACCTCTAGTAAATTACATTTAGCTCAGAATCGTGACAATTTCATAATTGAATACAGTTAAACGAACTAAACTGAGCTGAATAATGAGCTGATTTATAAACTATTCTCCTGTTTATTAATGTGAAGCTGCTTTAAAACCATCTATTGTATAAATTGTCTGATAGAGTCATTAAATGTAATGAAGAACTGTTTCAGTTCAAGTCAATACTGATTCAATAAGTGGAATCAGAGCGGTTACTCACCGAAAGACTCGTTGACGGGCAGGAAGGCCTTAACGATAAACATGGGCGTTCCCATGACCTGAGACTCCTCGAACACGTGTCCTCGTTTTCTGTTCAACACGCCGTAGATGCCGCCGACCACCTGCTCTGGGCACTGTGAGAGAGAGAGAGAGACGCGAGTGAGAAACGCTCATCCGCTCAAGAGGATTAGAATGCTGGGATGAAGGATTTGGCCCCTCACCTGAATCTCCACCAGGTAGACGGGCTCCATGAGTCTGGGCTCGGCTGTGAGCTGGCAGGCGTACAGAACCCTGCGGGCCGTGGGAATGATCTGGCCACCGCCGCGATGGATGGCGTCCGTGTGGAGAGTCACGTCATGGACGTCAAAACGCACGGCACGCATGTTCTCCTCACACAGCACACCCTGAGGACAGAAAGGAGACCATGAGCATGCTTGGTTCTCAAGAGGTCTTAAAATAAGTATTTTAAATTAAAATCTTTATATAAATTCAAAATTCAGAGATGCAAACTCATCAAGGGACACAAAGATGCGATTATTAGGAGTAAACGCATTAAATACTTTGTTTTTAAATTAAATCTGAAAATATTTGAACATTGCTTTAAAAGGGACTCAGAGCGCTCATCCATCCTTCATTTTGACATGAAACATTTCAAAATTGAGTGGTCCAAGACCTCAGGACTTTTGGATGCACTTGAACCACAAATATGCACAATTTTTTTACTGGATTCAAGGAGTTGTGGTTGAAATAAAATTAAAAAGGAAAAAGTCCTTCCCTCATGGGTCAAAAAAATCCTCTTAAGAATAGAATGCTTCAGTACAAGGAAAACCCCCCCAAAAAAATTATTTTATAACACTGCATTCACACGGGGCATCTGCATCAATGCTTGGAGGGCGTGTCTGAAGCTTGGTGCTGACGTGACCGTCAGTGACAACAGCCAATCATACTATTCCGGTGTTGCATGAACGCAATTGGCTAGTGTATTTGCATAGGCGATCTGATTAGCTGACGCCTGCGTTGGAGCTTGAAAAGTTAAACTTTTCAACTTCTGCCACGAGCAACGCCAGTGATGCGCCGCAATGAAACCCACAATTCAGCAACGCATGACGTCACCCATGCAAAGTAAATGAGAAGCGTTGATGCCGACGCCGTGTGAATGCAGCGTGTGAATGTCTACATGTGTATCTGAATGCATTGAAGAGAAACTTTAGGACCCAGCGGAACAGCTCACACGCTCCATATATAGAGCTATAAGGCCATCTAGTGAAAAGAGTCAAGTTTGCATCCCTGAATTTTCCGACTCAACACTATAGATTTGAATGCGCTCATGTCTGTGGAGGTCTCAGATACTTGGGAAAGAGTTATCGATCACTTCATCAGAGTGGTGCATGGTTTCTCCTCATTGACCAGCCAGGACATCAACAGGACCGTTAGCAAACCTACCAAATCTTATTTCATTCTGAACTGCTCACCTCTTTAGTGGCCCACTGGAATCCAGCCACAACGCTGTCCTTGATCTCGTTCAGGTACTGCACTCCCTTGGTCACGTCCATCAGGAGATTGGGTCCGGTTCCGTCAGGTCCGAAGCACCAGATCTTACGGGCCTCTGTGACCTCCCACTCGTATTTTTCGGCCAGGTAACGGGCACGGGCCTTGAGCTCCTGACGGGACGTCACGTCGCCCTTGTCGATGTCTTCAGCGAGGCCATCGGGGAACGGTCTGGCCTTCATGTACAGACGGTTGTGCTTGTTGGGGGACTTGGACAAACACATCTGGTCTGATTCTGCACTGACTGTCTCCCTGTAGGACACAACGGGGTCTGATTTCTGTTGGAGAACGAGATCGATGGGTTAGGGATTTAAGTTTACTGCCATAATAGATTCACTGGCTGATTGTTTTGCCATGTAATAACACGGCAGATCCCGATTCAACAAACACTGTATAAAATTCAACTTGGAAACTAAATTGAATATACAGATTGAGTTTTTCTGGGTCCATCTTACAAAACAAGATGGTTTTTTACATTACTAAAGGAGTTAGTGCACATATCGTGCACATTCATAATTTTATTTTTGGGGACTGCTATTACATGATTTAAAAAAAAACATGAACTATACATTTAGGGCCCTATGAATTCGGTTTAATTTTTGCCCAAATTGTTTCATTTCTGGATTTCGTTTTTTTTTTTTGGACATAATTTTAAATGGTTATATTAAATTAATGATCAAAAAGCATGTCTAATTAACTGAAATCATGAAACTTATACAATTTAACTTATTAAAAAGTATTAAAAAAAAAAAAAGTTACATGTTTAGGGCCCTATGAAATTTAATTTATCAAATCCGGTTCTCTTTTGTAAGTTTTCTGGATTCCATTTTAATGGCTTTTTGATGATTACATTTAAATTCGGTGTCTCTTTATTTCTGGCAATCAAATGAACGCATAAAACATTTAATTGATTTTAAATCATGAAATTAAACAGTGCTGCGCAACAGCTTTACTGTTAATTAAAACATGGAGGAAAAATGAATATTCATTAAAAAAAGTTAATTTATTATTGCTACAACATTGAGAGTTTAATTCTACTGTACAACAGTAATATATTTATCAATTGCATTGTTTACATGCATAAAAGGAAAAATAAAGCATAGGCATTTTAAAGATGCAGCACAAACCTTTAGTGGAATGCAAGCGTGGTCCTCCTCCAGATCTTTAAGGCAGATTTCCAGGTGAAGTTCTCCAGCGCCGGCGATGATGTGCTCTCCAGACTCCTCAATGATGCACTGCACCATGGGGTCGGACTTGGCCAGGCGTTTGAGTCCCTCCACTAGTTTGGGCAGGTCAGCAGGGTTCTTGGCCTCCACCGCCACTCTGACCACAGGGCTGACGCTGAACTTCATCACACGCATGTTGTGGGCCTGCTCGAAGGTTGTGATAGTCCCAGTCTTCACCAAAAACTGGTCCACGCCAACCAGACCAACGATGTTACCACACGGCACATCTTCGATGGGCTCAACGTAACGACCCATCATCAAAATGGTCCTGGAATTGACATACACGATTGTGACTTGGTTAAAGAGTTACTCATGTTAGTGATGCACAGAAATTGGCAATGAATGCATTTGATCAACATTAAAATGAAGTCATTTAGTTCTAAATACAAAAGTGAAATGCATAACACATGTTTATCGGTTAAGTACCACCACTACACAATCGAGTTACCGTGGTAAAACCAGGTTATATTTACAATTACCATGACACACAACACTATAGATTTGAATGCGCTCATGTCTGTGGAGGTCTCAGATACTTGGGAAGGTGTTATCGATCACTTCATCAGAGTGGTGCATGGTTTCTCCTCATTGACCAGCCAGGACATCAACAAGACCGTTAGCAAATGTTTATGGACATTAACCATGCAAAGTTTTATTTTTAGGACATATGTTAAGTTCATTTATTTATTAATAAATTATATTTGAACATTTGAGCTTTCATTTTGTTTTAATTGTCTCGGTTTTAAATATTACCATTTAGGTTTTGGATGGCAAAACCACTGACTGAGTGACACCTAATTTTCTCTGATGACATTGACCAAATATATGCACTATATTACATATTTTTATGTAACCTTGTATCCTCAATATTTAATGCATGTTTGAAGTATCTGTGATTAATTATAAAGTTGATGAGCAATTTTAAAAATATACAACTTTAAGTTTATTAAATTAAATTGACTTAAATATAATTTTATACATTTATAAAAATAGTCAGGTTTCAGCTGACTAAACGCCTTTGATTCCCCCCCCATTGTTTCAGTGCATCACTAGTGTTAATGTGTCTGGAGCGCCACTGACCTCTGGATGGGTTTCAGGTAAAGATCCTCCTTTTTCCCAGGGGTGAAGTTTGGTCCCATGATTCTCACTTTCAGTCCAGTGGACACGACACCGGAGAACACACGGCCAAAAGCATAGAAACGGCCCTTATCGGTGGTTGGCACCATTTTTGAGATGTACATCATGAGGGGAGCCTTTGGGTCACAGTTCTTAATACCTGTGAAGGACAAAATCAGACATGTAAGAGAAAGTCCAAAGCCTCCATATTGTGCTCTAAAACCGCTTTAAATGCACAACCACCACCCGACATGAAGTGGAATGCATTCAAATGGTTTAATGCACAGCTAGCCTTGGATTATCCCACTTATACTACGGTTATTTGCAAGCATTTACAAGCTTCGTTATTACACAATATTTGACCAGAAGGGTAAAAATGACAGCTTGTTAGATCTAGCATTCTCCCAGTTTTAAATCAGACAGGTAAAATAGTGCGCAAGATTACATTTGAAAGATGATAGCATTTATTTGAATTATTTGAGAGAGAGATGCGTGAAGTGATCTACTTTCGCCTATGCAGCATCTTTCTAATAGTGTGCTTCAATGAAAGCAGTGTACTAATATAGAACGGTGATTAAACTGACTGGAACTAACCGTTTACCGCACATCAGAAGAGAGTATTCAAATAATCAGGGCCGGGCAAAATATATTTGAATACATTTGCAATTTAAAGCACAACGTGCAAGCAAAAAACACTGAACATGAAGTGGAGTGCATTCAAATGGTTTAAATGCACAGCTAGTCCTGATTATCCCACGTATACCAGTTATTAATGTTTGCAGCACGAGACTTGATTGGAAGAGTAAAAATGCATGCTCAAACCACTAGTTCTTTATTGACCATTGCATTGCAAACAAGCAGTGACAGTGCAAACTGCGTGCAACGCTTCATTCACGATAGAGGTGTGGAGTTAAGAGTTTTTACTGACAGTTTGAGGATCCAATACTACTTTTAATAGGTTTCAATTTGTAATATATTTGCAAAATCCAACGATAGTTGTCTTCGTGTTTTACCATTAGAGTGAAATTAAGTTATATAAATTTCTCCATTTCTCACAGACATGCAATAAGCACATGCCCAGAACTACCATGCATAAATCTACTGTAAAAGTAAAATACTGTCGTACCCATGGCAGCTTCATCATCTCCAGGTCCTTCATAAAGCAGCTCGCAGCGGTACTTCTGGGCCGTGACGGGAGAGGGCAGGTGGATGGTGATCATCTGAAGCAGAGCCTCTCCAGCGGGCAGCCAGCGGCGCATCACGGCCTTCAGCAGGGGCTTGCCTTCTTTGTCCTTGTCCTCAGAGTCCAGCTTGATGTCCAGCTTCTCAATTAGCTTGGCGGTTTCCTCCTTCTTGAAGTTCATGATGGCATCAAACACCTGGAGATTGAGAAAGTGAGGTATGATCAGCCTGTGCAATCGAAAACCGATGAGGCTTCGGTTGGCAAACAGACTCGTACCTTGAAGATGGGGTCCAGGATGAGCTGGGCGAAGGTGCGGGGCAGTTTCTTTCCATCAGGGCTGGAGGCGGACTTGCTGAATTTACCAGTGGCTGGGTCAAAGTACCTGGAAGAGTAGCCGAGAATGAGTAACATGCAAGAATTTAATAAGCACGGGTAATTTAGAAGTTCACATTTTTCAAGTCAAGTGACACTAAAGACATTTATAATGTCACAATTTTTTTTTTTTTTTTTTTTTTTTAAATCTGAATGTTCTTTTGAACATTCTATTCAAAGAATACTGAAGAAAAATATCACTTTCCTGAAAAAATATGAATATTGATAATCATATTTCTTGAGCAGCAAAGCAGCATATTAGACAAACCTGATCTGAAGGATCATGTGACACTGAAGACTGGAGTAATGATGCTGAACATTCAGCTTTGATCACAGGAATAAATTACAGTTTACTATATATATACACATAGTAAACTGTTTTTGCAATAGTTTTGACTTGTTAAATCAAAATGAACAGCATTGCTGATCATCAGAACATGATTCAATTCGGATGAATAAAACTGGTATTTATGGTTTATTTCATTTTAAATCACTGTGAATCTCACCTGTCACCCCAGAGCTTCTTCATCATGTCCTCCACTTTCTTACAGCGATCAGCTGGGCTCAGTTGACTTTCACCCTTAGCAGCAAACTTAGCCACATACATCTCAGCAAACTGTTTCAGAGTGAAGGCCCAGCCGTGCAGACCGGAACCAAAACCCACAGTACCGATCACTGGATCAATCTGAGAGAACGCAGAATAAACATGCATCAGAAATCAACCTAACTACATCACAGCTCTAACATAATTCACCATGATGACTCTGAAAGGGTTTAAAATAACTAAAAGATCAGTGCAGGTCTCAGATATATTTTGGTTGTTGTTCTTCAGCTCATCAGAGTGGTGCATGATTTCTCATCATAGACCATTTTAGCACTTTACTAATTTCATGTTATGCAACAGAGTAGGGATATACTTCAGTACCCACTAATAGGCAGCCGCTTTCAGTCGTTTCTGTATTTACTAGGAGCTCTGTAGCCGATATATACTAGAGTCTGTGAATATTAAACCGCAAAGAGACTATTTAAATATTAATCCGGCATGTTCTGCATCTCTGTGAGAATGAATGTCGCAGACGCATGGTTTCAATTATCGCTCACACGATGCTCAGTCTTTTTAGTGTCTACCTTCTCACTACATGAGGACATGAAACCACGAACTTCTAGGGGTGTGATGAGATCAAGCCACGAGATTTAAATGACGAGATTTCTCGTTGAGGTGAAAAGCTGTCTCGCGTGCCATTGCCATGACGGACTGTGAGGGTGAAGTTAGGATAGAATATGCTACCGCTACGTTTACATTACGCCTCCACTGTCGTTTTCCCAATATGAAAGCTATCTTAGGCTGGGCTGTGTAGTTGTAACCATTTCTTAGCTCAGTATCATGCTTGAAAAATTCTTGTAAAAGCTCAAATCATGTGCAGTTTTAAGGTCTGAAGAAGCAATCATACAGGAGAGAAGCCAGTCAGTTGAGTTCTTACAGTGCTTGAGTATTGTCTTTTACTGCATATGATAATTCATACTCAAAGTAGAACTGAAATGACATTCATTACAAGATGAGTTAATTTCAAATGCACCTGCAGACTATTTTTATGCATTTCACCATTGAGGATTTCTTAAATACAGTGTAAAAATCTTGTCTCATCTTGTGAACCCAATCTCGTGTCTCGTCACACCCCTACAAACTTCATCTCCGGAGTCACTTCATGAGCATTTTACGGTTTCATTTGAGAAACTCATTTCATAAACTCAAAAGGTCTTCATGGCAACCAGTCAAAATAAAAGATTGGTTTAACTTGAAGAAATTGACAAACATAGTTGTTGAACAGTAAATTTAGCTACATCTCAATGTAATACAACTAATTAGGTGTGCATAGATGTTTGCTTATTTTTCACTTGACTTAAACAATGTTTACTTTTAAACAGCATGTAGCCCATTTACTTAAACTACTTTAAAAAAAAAAAAAAAATTAGTTTCAACAGATTTTGCTGTGGTACCGAGAACCGTTAAATGGTATTGGCACCGACTATTACAATTTTGGTATTGTGACATCCCTACAAAGGAGGGCATGTTCTCACCATGATGTTACCCATGGGTCCACCCTCGTCCTCTCCGTAGGTGGAGATGATCACGTTGACGTTCTCCACGATGCGCTGGAAGGTTTGGAACAGCTCCTCAGGCTCCAGCTGCAGCTCCAGCAGGGCCCGGTCCATCTTATTCATCATCAGCACGGGCTTAATGCGCTCGGCGATGGCCTGTCTCAGCACCGTCTCTGTCTGCACGCACACACCTGAGCAAAACACAGACACTTAGCATCCTGTAGATTCAGCGACCGGCAAATTGTAGACCCTGATAATTAGGACCCTATAAAATCAGTTGCATTTTCCCCACCAATCTGAGCACAAGCAGAATAAATATGGATAAATACGGAAATCATCCTAGCTACATCACGACTCTGAAAGGGTTTAAAAATCACTAAAGGATCAAGTGCAGGTCTCAGATACTGTTTGGTTGGTTGTTCTTCAGCTCATCAGAGTGGTGCATGATTTCTCAGACCATTTTAGCACTTTACTAATTTCAAACGTTAAAGTTAAGCGAAGGAGTGCATGTTCTCACAAATGCTGTTTGTTTGATTTACAAAAAGTCGAACGGTGAAATATTGCAATTTTAAAACTGTTTACTTTGTGAATATATAGTATAAACAATAGTGCTGTCAAATCGATTTATCATATCCAAAATAAGTTTGTATTTAGTATATGCGTGTGCTTTGTATAATTATGTATATTTTAAAATAAGAAATTAGCATGTATATACTGTATATTTATATAATATACATTTTATACAAATATTTCTTAAATATGCGTGTATTCAAATATACATAATTGCACAAAGCACACATTATGTAAACAAACTTTTCTTTGCACTTACATTTACAGACACTCCACATCACGATATCATTACGTTTACATCCCTACTTTTGATTTATTCACCCAAATTTTGCAATTTCACAACATTCTATTGTAGACTCGTATGACCGGATTTGGCGATTCATCCCATGCTACAGATCAATAACACTATGATGCATAAACAGTTAAACATTTACCAGAGACGCAGTCCACCACAACCAGAGCTCCATCGGTGACACGCAGAGCGGCCGTGACCTCCGAGGAGAAGTCGACGTGGCCGGGAGAGTCGATCAGGTTGATGAGGAAACCAAACCCATCCTTACACTGCTTAATGAAGGCCATGTCATTCTCGTTCAGCTCGTAGTACATGGAGATGGCGCTGTAAGCGGCACAACAGAAGGGAACTCAACACACAGCTCTTTGTACGTCAGTATTAGACACTCGGCTTGGCTTTTGTTTCTGTTCTAGTGAGCAGGTCAGATAATTGGTTTGGGTTATGTCAGTCATAACAGGTGCAGGGTTGGCTTTTTTCTATGAGCAACAAATCTAAAGTGGGAAATAAATTTGATATAAATACCTGACATTACAGTTAAACAGCACTTTGACCTCAAGCACATCACAGCCACTCCCTACAGTTTATCATTTGTAGTCATGACATTGATAGTTTATTTATTTGATTGCCTTTTATTTACAGGATTGTAATATTACAATTTCCTGATTTCCCAGGTTTAGTTATGCATGATGATGATTAGATGCATTTAATTGCATTTTATTTACAGGATTGCAATTTTAAAATTCCCCGATATTTTTAGGGTTAGTTGTGCATGATAATGTTTAGATGCATTTTATGTCAGGCTTGCAACATTAAATCTGGTATTTCCACGTGTCTTACGTGGATTTGATGGTGATGCAGCGCTCTTGCTCGTCTTTGCGTGTGTCAGTGAAGCGGGTCTCTCCGGCGCGGGCGGAAGCGATAATTCCAGCCTTGGACACCAGAGAGTCGGTCAGTGTAGATTTCCCGTGGTCCACGTGCGCAATCACGGACATGTTACGGATATTGGACTTCTTGTCCATGATGGCACGGATCTGGTCGACTGTGAAGTTCACCTGGAAGAGAGGACGATGCAAATGGTAATTATATGCAAGTATCAAATGTGTCATGTTCAATATAAATATCACATGCTTATAGCAGAGCCTGGCAAAAGTATAATGCAATAAATCAATAATGTGTTATTGCCAGTTTATTTTGCCACCATAAACGCAATGGCTTGTACTTAAAGGCAAAATATGTAGTTTTTCACGGCGTTTTTTTCAGGTTGCCTATTCAAAACAAAGTCGTGGCTTGATGGCAGATTTATGTGAGATGTCATCTGCACCTCACAGCCGGTGGAAAAGAATCAAAACGGCACTCGGGCAGAAATCATGTTCATAGATGAGATTATTAACGTTACTATAGTATGAAGCAGAGCAGGGCCGAACGCTGGGAGTGTGGTGAAAGTCATGACTCGTGTTATAACGTTACTCTGTGCGTTCGCTCCATGGCTGCTATGAGACTTGTTGCACACCACAGTGAGCTAGATCGATATTAGAATATCATTAATAAATGCTAAACGGCATGCAATTAATTTTAAAACTATGACGGAGAAAATGCTGTATTACTGTACAATGAGTTCCGTTTATAAATGCATCCAAACAATATATTAAATTGTCTTTGGTGTTTCCATGGTTTCTACAAAATAAAACCGGAAATCGAGGGAAACGCGGGTATGACGTCACTGGTAGGCGACGCACAGACACGGTTCATGTCCTGGTTAAAATTGCTTATTGTTCTAGATTTAAACGTTCTTGGAAACATCTGGAATAATGCAGGTACACAAGTCAACAAAATATATAACACGGTTCTAGTGGGTTTTGGATATTTTAAATCCAAAAAATTGTTTACATATTGTGCCTTTAAAACACGCGAAGGCGGCACCGGTTATATGAATCGCCTTAAATATCCATCGCTTGCGCCCTTTCTACCGGAAGACATTGCGCAAACAATAGACGGCCATGTGCGTGATGTAACCGCGCTGATAACCCGCACATGCGGGACACGCACTGGTTAGATCACGTGACTGCGGTGTGCCGGTGCGCGTGCGGCTAGTCTGAACACACCCGACCGTTAAACCAACCGGCAAAGTGACTAAAACCACACACAGACCCTCACAAACACACAGAAAACACAAGCACTATTAGTGGAACTAAAGTATTAAGATATAGAAGTACATTAAAAAGGCCAACCGGTGGGTTTTATATTATATTTTCCTCAGACACTCGATTCTTTCCACAATACGTGGCATCGTGAGCTAGCCAGGCCCGGTCTGACAGAACCGGGAAAACCGAACCAAACGACTCAAAGTTAAGCAATACGGCGGTGTTTGAGTCATTTCACTGAGAATGTAATAAACTACTTATAATACAGTTGTAAAACAACGATAAATAATTTGTACAGTGCTTTAATAAATGAGTCATGCCGCTAAACAGCCGCTGCCATTTTGTTTTGTGGGAAACAACTAGCCGGCCTTTTCCCTTACACATCTATCCGAAAAAAACCGTTAAACAGAAAAATAATTATTCTAACACTTGAATCCGCTCCCCGCACAACGGTACCTAATCAAATAACATGTATGATACGCACCATTTTGACAGATGGTTGTGGATTCGCTCAGCACTGATATTGGGACAGAGAGCACGCTGCCTTCCGCTGGTGGGGACAGGCAGGGGAGAAGGACGCGTCACGCGCAGCGCGCGCTTATATTCAGCAGGCGCGTTCGCGTGAGCGTCATGACGCAGCCAGCGCTGAAAAACACAGCTCCTCCTGGCGTCACACATCAGCAAAATGCAACGCGTCTCCTGTAATAGATGAAACAGCATTTACCAGTCATATGGCATGGCTGAAATATGGAGGAAAAATCGAATAAATAAATAATGCCACATCCATGTTTAAATATGACGCTAGTTGTACAATATTTAAATAAATACATTTAAAAAAATTATAAATAATGCCACATCCATATATAAATGTTTAAATATGACGCTAGTTGTACAATATTTAAATAAATACATTTAAAAAAATTATAAATAATGCCACATCCATATATAAATGTTTAAATATGACGCTAGTTGTACAATATTTAAATAAATACATTTAAAAAAATTATAAATAATTCCACATCCATATATAAATGTTTAAATATGACGCTAGTTGTACAATATTTAAATAAATACATTTAAAAAAATTATAAATAATGCCACATCCATATATAAATGTTTAAATATGACGCTAGTTGTACAATATTTAAATAAATACATTTAAAAAAATTATAAATAATGCCACATCCATATATAAATGTTTAAATATGACGCTAGTTGTACAATATTTAAATAAATACATTTAAAAAAATTATAAATAATGCCACATCCATATATAAATGTTTAAATATGACGCTAGTTGTACAATATTTAAATAAATACATTTAAAAAAATTATAAATAATTCCACATCCATATATAAATGTTTAAATATGACGCTAGTTGTACAATATTTAAATAAATACATTTAAAAAAATTATAAATAATTCCACATCCATATATAAATGTTTAAATATGACGCTAGTTGTACAATATTTAAATAAATACATTTAAAAAAATTATAAATAATGCCACATCCATATATAAATGTTTAAATATGACGCTAGTTGTACAATATTTAAATAAATACATTTAAAAAAATTATAAATAATGCCACATCCATATATAAATGTTTAAATATGACGCTAGTTGTACAATATTTAAATAAATACATTTAAAAAAATTATAAATAATGCCACATCCATATATAAATGTTTAAATATGACGCTAGTTGTACAATATTTAAATAAATACATTTAAAAAAATTATAAATAATTCCACATCCATATATAAATGTTTAAATATGACGCTAGTTGTACAATATTTAAATAAATACATTTAAAAAAATTATAAATAATGCCACATCCATATATAAATGTTTAAATATGACGCTAGTTGTACAATATTTAAATAAATACATTTAAAAAAATTATAAATAATGCCACATCCATATATAAATGTTTAAATATGACGCTAGTTGTACAATATTTAAATAAATACATTTAAAAAAATTATAAATAATGCCACATCCATATATAAATGTTTAAATATGACGCTAGTTGTACAATATTTAAATAAATACATTTAAAAAAATTATAAATAATTCCACATCCATATATAAATGTTTAAATATGACGCTAGTTGTACAATATTTAAATAAATACATTTAAAAAAATTATAAATAATTCCACATCCATATATAAATGTTTAAATATGACGCTAGTTGTACAATATTTAAATAAATACATTTAAAAAAATTATAAATAATGCCACATCCATATATAAATGTTTAAATATGACGCTAGTTGTACAATATTTAAATAAATACATTTAAAAAAATTATAAATAATGCCACATCCATATATAAATGTTTAAATATGACGCTAGTTGTACAATATTTAAATAAATACATTTAAAAAAATTATAAATAATGCCACATCCATATATAAATGTTTAAATATGACGCTAGTTGTACAATATTTAAATAAATACATTTAAAAAAATTATAAATAATGCCACATCCATATATAAATGTTTAAATATGACGCTAGTTGTACAATATTTAAATAAATACATTTTAAAAAATTATAAATAATGCCACATCCATATATAAATGTTTAAATATGACGCTAGTTGTACAATATTTAAATAAATAAATTTTAAAAAATTATAAATAATGCCACATCCATATATAAATGTTTAAATATGACGCTAGTTGTACAATATTTAAATAAATAAATTAAAAAAAATAAATAAATAATTCCACATCCATATATAAATGTTTAAATATGACGCTAGTTGTACAATATTTAAATAAATAAATTTAAAAAAATAAATAAATAATTCCACATCCATATATAAATGTTTAAATATGACGCTAGTTGTACAGTATTTAAATAAATAAATTTTAAAAAATTAATAAATAATTCCACATCCATATATAAATGTTTAAATATGACGCTAGTTGTACAATATTTAAATAAATAAATTAAAAAAAAAAAAATAATAATTCCACATCCATATATAAATGTTTAAATATGACGCTAGTTGTACAATATTTAAATAAATAAATGTAAAAAAATAAATAAATAATTCCACATCCATATATAAATGTTTAAATATGACGCTAGTTGTACAATATTTAAATAAATAAATTTAAAAAAATAAATAAATAATTCCACATCCATATATAAATGTTTAAATATGACGCTAGTTGTACAGTATTTAAATAAATAAATTTTAAAAAATTAATAAATAATTCCACATCCATATATAAATGTTTAAATATGACGCTAGTTGTACAATATTTAAATAAATAAATTTAAAAAAATAAATAAATAATTCCACATCCATATATAAATGTTTAAATATGACGCTAGTTGTACAATATTTAAATAAATAAATGTAAAAAAATAAATAAATAATTCCACATCCATATATAAATGTTTAAATATGACGCTAGTTGTACAATATTTAAATAAATAAATTTAAAAAAATAAATAAATAATTCCACATCCATATATAAATGTTTAAATATGACGCTAGTTGTACAATATTTAAATAAATAAATTTAAAAAAATAAATAAATAATTCCACATCCATATATAAATGTTAATATTTTTAAAAATTAATAAATAATGCCACATCCATATATAAATGTTTAAATATGACGCTAGTTGTACAGTATTTAAATAAATAAATTAAAAAAAATTAATAAATAATTCCACATCCATATATAAATGTTTAAATATGACGCTAGTTGTACAATATTTAAATAAATAAATGTAAAAAAATAAATAAATAATTTCACATCCATATATAAATGTTAATATTTTTAAAAATTAATAAATAATGCCACATCCATATATAAATGTTTAAATATGACGCTAGTTGTACAATATTTAAATAAATTAATTAAAAAAATTAATAAATAATTCCACATCCATATATAAATGTTTAAATATGACGCTAGTTGTACAATATTTAAATAAATAAATAAAATTAAAAAAAAAATAATTCCACATCCATATATAAATGTTTAAATATGACGCTAGTTGTACAGTATTTAAATAAATAAATTAAAATAAATAAATAAATAATTCCACATCCATATATAAATGTTTAAATATGACGCTAGTTGTACAATATTTAAATAAATACATTTAAAAAAATAAAAAAATAATTCCACATCCATATATAAATGTTAATATTTTTTTAAATTAATAAATAATGCCACATCCATATATAAATGTTTAAATATGACGCTAGTTGTACAATATTTAAATAAATAAATAAAAAAAAATAACTAAATAATTCCACATCCATATATAAATGTTTAAATATGACGCTAGTTGTACAATATTTAAATAAATAAATGTAAAAAAATAAATAAATAATTTCACATCCATATATAAATGTTAATATTTTTAAAAATTAATAAATAATGCCACATCCATATATAAATGTTTAAATATGACGCTAGTTGTACAATATTTAAATAAATTAATTAAAAAAATTAATAAATAATTCCACATCCATATATAAATGTTTAAATATGACGCTAGTTGTACAATATTTAAATAAATAAATTAAAAAAAAATAATAAATAATTCCACATCCATATATAAATGTTTAAATATGACGCTAGTTGTACAGTATTTAAATAAATAAATTAAAATAAATAAATAAATAATTCCACATCCATATATAAATGTTTAAATATGACGCTAGTTGTACAATATTTAAATAAATACATTTAAAAAAATAAATAAATAATTCCACATCCATATATAAATGTTAATATTTTTTTAAATTAATAAATAATGCCACATCCATATATAAATGTTTAAATATGACGCTAGTTGTACAATATTTAAATAAATAAATAAATAAAAAATAATAATAATTCCACATCCATATATAAATGTTTAAATATGACGCTAGTTGTACAATATTTAAATAAATAAATAAATAAAAAATAATAATAATTCCACATCCATATATAAATGTTTAAATATGACGCTAGTTGTACAGTATTTAAATAAATAAATTAAAATAAATAAATAAATAATTCCACATCCATATATAAATGTTTAAATATGACGCTAGTTGTACAATATTTAAATAAATACATTTAAAAAAAAATAATAATAATTCCACATCCATATATAAATGTTAATATTTTTTAAAATTAATAAATAATGCCACATCCATATATAAATGTTTAAATATGACGCTAGTTGTACAATATTTAAATAAATAAATTTAAAAAAATAACTAAATAATTCCACATCCATATATAAATGTTTAAATATGACGCTAGTTGTACAATATTTAAATAAATAAATAAATAAAAAATAATAATAATTCCACATCCATATATAAATGTTTAAATATGACGCTAGTTGTACAATATTTAAATAAATAAATAAATAAAAAATAATAATAATTCCACATCCATATATAAATGTTTCAATATGACGCTAGTTGTACAATATTTAAATAAATTAATTAAAAAAATAAATAAATAATGCCACATCCATATATAAATGCTTAAAGGAGGGTCTAATGCCATTTCCTGCATTGACTTATTTACACTGTTAAAGTCCTAATGAAATCAAAATCGATCTTATTTACTTTGTTAGCACACATTACAGGTCTTAGGGTGAACAATTAATCCATGCAAGTTAATGCACAGAAAGAAATTGTTTGCTGTGGTAATCTTTAATCAAAATCTGTAAAGTAACTTCCAGTCTGTTCCCTTTCCGATGACATCAGTTTGACGGCTTGGGTTTGAATATCCTTAACCACTCCCCTCCAACCGTTAGTCTGCTATGAGAGAGATGGAGAGGAGGAGCGCTGAAGTAAAACCCTGCCCTCTATTCAATATTCCCTTTCACTTGGAAATATGTCACAGCACTGAAATAAAATCAGTTGCAACTTCCGGTTCACTGGGACTTCAAAGAGTTGATTCTCATTCTAAACATGGCCTAAATATAAAACAAACAAACAAACAAAAAAAACTAGTATTTCTGTGCCAAATACACTCCTTCAGGATTCAAACAAGTCTCGGAACGTTTTTCAAGTTTGGCCCTGTATGACGTCATAAAGGGCGGAATTCCTTGTATGGTCACTTCTCCCGGATGAGCGTGCACACACACACACACACACACATCAACCAGAGCGAGAGCTAGTCAGCGGCGCTGTCATTTTGTTTTTAGACCACGAATTCCCCAGTGTTAAGGGAACAGTGGATGCCGTTTGTGTTTGAGTTCTGCAAGTGTGTGTGTTTGAATCAAAAGTTATCCAGGGACAATGCCATGACGTATTTCGTGTGTGTGTGTGTGTGTGTGTGTGTTCGTGAGTCTTTAGCTCCGCCCACTGCACGCCTCCACGAGCTCGGCTGTTTTCAGAAAGAATCGGTACAGTGCATCTGTCTTTTATAAATATGATAAACTAAAGACTCTTGGGAGATATGAGGGATCAACACTACTCTATAGATACTCAAGATTAACATGAGACTGGAAGAAACTGTGTGTGTTAAGTGTGTTAATGACGCTAGATGTAAAATATTTAGGTAAGCAAATAAATAAATAATGCCACATCCATATATAAATGCTTAAATATGACGCTAGTTACACAATATTTAAGTAATTAAGTAAGTAAATAAATAAATGCCACATTCATGCACATTAAATAGGACGTTTTTTGTATAATATTTAAGTAAGAGAATAAATACATACAAAATAAACAATATAAATATTAAATTTCCTTAACATTTTTGTGTTTACCCGATTATTTCTATTGCATTATTTTTGTGTTAATCTATAATTCATTCATGCATGCTTTACTTGTGTAACAATTACATAACTTTGAAGAGTATTGGTGGTCAGAAGCCCTTTAGAATGAAATGTTAAAATAGTTTAAATAAACATTTCTTCGTGGAAAAATATAGAATACATTTTAAAAATATGAAGAAATATTTTATTTGTCAGTATTATATGAGGCGGAACCTATTTCTAGATCTCTAAATCTCACCCGAGCCACATTAATGAGAACGCAACGCTCTGTCGTTATTCACGACGCGTTTGCGTCAGTTAAACTCCGTTGCGTTCGGTTGCTGTCCTACGCTTACTCTGTTTGCGTACCGCCTACTGTTTCTCATCTCCAGGGAAGCTTTTATTATAA
>CM077200.1:1927004-1954504 GCA_039654625.1 Rhinogobio ventralis
CTAGCATGTTTTAACACACTGCTAGCATGAATTAGCTTGTTTAAGCACATTGCTAACATGAATTAGCAGGTTGTTAGCATGAATTAGCATGTTTTTGTCAAGCCAACATAATTAAATGCTGTTAATTACCAGGAAATTATTCTGGAAGTTGAGACTAAGCAATCAAATCATGAATGGCCAGTGATGATGATAATGATTATGATGTTTATTTGTGCTGGTCTCTCAGCTCACTCAGGAAACCCCTCAGTGCTCAGTGAACTCTGTGCCACTCTGTCCCGTCTGGCAGTGAGAAACGAGTTCTGTCAGGACATCGTGGACCTCGGGGGCCTGAACTTCATGATCACACTCCTGGCGGACGGTCTGGACAGTCAGGTGAGCTACTGGAGCTTCGTTTGCTCAATGAGAGCTTCAGAAATGAAGCTCAAGAGTTGTGATCATCTGCTGATTTGTGGAACGGTTCTCCAGGAGCTGGTGAAGCAGGTGCTCAGTGCATTGAAGGCCATCGCAGGAAATGATGACGTGAAAGATGCCGTGGTGAACGCAGGCGGGGGGGAACTTATCATCATGGCCATGAACCGTCACATGTCTAATGCACAGGTGTGTCCCCCATCTACAGTGCCAATTATTATTTCATTATTATCCACAATGCCTAATTGAAGTGCATTTTGTAGTAGTACATTGAGTATTAGTATAACTAATTAACACACATCATTTGATGATGATAATAATAATTAATAATGTTCAGAATTGAAAATGCCTCCTCAAGAATTATATAACGAGATTTGATGACAATCTTTGATGTTGGCTTGACAAAGCCTGGTCTGAAAGTTTAAAATAACTGAACAGCTTAAAATAAATGTAAAAATATCGATTTTGATATCTTGCTTCAGTATCAATTCGTATGTATATAGCCTACTGTACATATAAGGAAAAGTAAGTTTGCCTTTTTAGCACTATTTTAAGCTTTTCTTGGGTTAAATTATATTAGTAAGGAATACCTGAGGGCTAAATACAAGAAAAACATTAACATTAATGTTAACAATGTTGCATCTCCATCACTCTCCATAATGAAATGATACTGTAAATGTGGTTGACGTAATAATCAATGCACACCATGCTGTACTGTTTACCAAAAATTGCTGCAAATACCTGTATAGTGAAGCTGTTGTCTATCCGCTTAAGCCATTCAAATGTATTGACAGCAGGGAAAGGAAATGCAGCTGAACGAATACGCTGCGTTTTAAATGGCGTGAAAAGAAAAGAAAAGAAGCGCAATGTGTGGTGGCCGGTGTTGATTCTGTGGCACACAGCTACATGAAGTAGCATGTTGTTAGCATGATTTAGCACATTGTTAGCATTATTAGCATGTTGCTAGCTTGTTTTAACACATTGCTAACATGAATTAGCATGTTGCTTGCATTTTTAACAAGTTGCTAACATGATTTAGCACATTGATAGCATGACATTTTGCTAGCATGATTTAAGACACATTGTTACCATGTTTCAACATGTTAGCATTATTTAACACTTTGATAGCATGTTTTGTTAGCATGATTAACACATTGCTAACATGAATTAGCTTGTTGTTAACATGAATTAGCATGTTACATTAATTGGCAGGTATTATCTTGATTAGCATGTTGTTAACATGTTTTTAGCAAGTTTTTAGCATTAGTTAACATATTACTAGCATTATTTAACATGTTGCTGACATTATTTAACACATTGTTAGCATGTTGCTAGCATTTTAGCACATTGCTAACATGAATTAGCATTTTTCTAACATGTTTTAACAATTTGCTATCACGAATTAGCATTTTTCTAGGATGAATTAACATGTTTTAACACTTTGCTAGCATGAATTAGCATGTTTAATCAAATTAACAGTGTTAACATGAATTACCATGTTGTTAGTATGTTTTAACACATTGCTAGCATGAATTAGCATGTTGTTAGCATGCAGTAGCATGTTTATGTCAGGCCAATATAATTAAATGGAAATTGAGACTAATCAATAGATTCACATTTCAAGCGTTATACACTACCGTTCAAAAGCTTGTTAGAAGTTTATTAAGATTTTTTTTGTAAGAAGTCTCTTCTGCTCACCAAGGCTGTATTTAGTTGATTAAAAATACAGTAAAAATTGTGAAATATTATTACAATGTAAAACAACTGTTTTCTGTGTGAATGTTTTTGTGTTGGGTATCATCAGAATTGAAAAATTAGCTTGTTTCAGTTAACAAGTGATTTTCAGCTCGAAAGAAGCTGGTTTCTCATGTCTTTTCCTGCTGCTGGTTCAGGTGTGTGAGCAGGGATGTGCAGCGCTGTGTGTTCTCGCTCTCCGCAAACCCAACAACTGTAAAGTCATCATGGAGTGTGGCGGCGCGCTGGCGGCCCTACAGGCCATGAAGACTCACCCGGCTGAAGTTAATGTGCAGGTAAACACACTCTCTTTCACGCATTCAGCAGACGCTTTTATCCAGAGAGACTTGCATTGCATTTAAGGCTCATGCAAAACCTGGGACTCATGATGACGGAGAGAGAGAGTGAGCCAATCAGCAGTAAGGGGCGTGTCCACTCATGATGGCGGAGGAGAGAGAGGGAGCCAATCAGCAGTAAGGGGCGTGTCCACTCATGATGGCGGAGGAGAGAGAGGGAGCCAATCAGCAGTAAGGGGCAGGTCCACTCATGATGGGGGAGGAGAGAGAGGGAGCCAATCAGCAGTAAGGGGCCTGCCCACTCATGATGGGGGAGGAGAGAGAGGGAGCCAATCAGCAGTAAGGGGCAGGTCCACTCATGATGGGGGAGGAGAGAGAGGGAGCCAATCAGCAGTAAGGGGCCTGCCCACTCATGATGGGGGAGGAGAGAGAGTGAGCCAATCAGTAGTAAGGGGAGTGTCCACTCATGTTGGGGGAGGTGAAAGAGTGAGCCAATCAGCAGTAAGGGGTGTGTCCACTCATGATGGGGGAGGAGAGGGAGCCAATCAGCAGTAAGGGGCAGGTCCACTCATGATGGGGGAGGAGAGAGAGGGAGCCAATCAGCAGTAAGGGGCCTGCCCACTCATGATGGGAGAGGAGAGAGAGTGAACCAATCAGTAGTAAGGGGCGTGTCCACTCATGATGGGGGAGGAGAGAGAGGGAGCCAATCAGCAGTAAGGGGCGTGTCCACTCATGATGGGGGAGGAGAGAGAGGAGCCAATCAGCAGTAAGGGGCGTGACCACTCATGATGGGGGAGGAGAGAGAGGGAGCCAATCAGCAGTAAGGGGCCTGCCCACTCATGATGGGGGAGGTGAAAGAGGGAGCCAATCAGCAGTAAGGGTTGTGTCCACTCATGATGGGGAGAGAGAGAGAGAGCCAATCAGCAGTAAGGGGCGTGTCTACTCATGATGGGGAGAGAGAGAGAGAGAGAGAGCCAATCAGCAGTAAGGGGCCTGCCCACTCATGATGGGGGAGGAGAGAGAGGGAGCCAATCAGCAGTAAGGGGCAGGTCCACTCATGATGGGGGAGGAGAGAGAGGGAGCCAATCAGCAGTAAGGGGCCTGCCCACTCATGATGGGGGAGGAGAGAGAGTGAGCCAATCAGTAGTAAGGGGAGTGTCCACTCATGTTGGGGGAGGTGAAAGAGTGAGCCAATCAGCAGTAAGGGGTGTGTCCACTCATGATGGGGGAGGAGAGAGAGGGAGCCAATCAGCAGTAAGGGGCCTGCCCACTCATGATGGGAGAGGAGAGAGAGTGAACCAATCAGTAGTAAGGGGCGTGTCCACTCATGATGGGGGAGGAGAGAGAGGGAGCCAATCAGCAGTAAGGGGCGTGTCCACTCATGATGGGGGAGGAGAGAGAGGAGCCAATCAGCAGTAAGGGGCGTGACCACTCATGATGGGGGAGGAGAGAGAGGGAGCCAATCAGCAGTAAGGGGCCTGCCCACTCATGATGGGGGAGGTGAAAGAGGGAGCCAATCAGCAGTAAGGGTTGTGTCCACTCATGATGGGGAGAGAGAGAGAGAGCCAATCAGCAGTAAGGGGCGTGTCTACTCATGATGGGGAGAGAGAGAGAGAGAGAGAGCCAATCAGCAGTAAGGGGCGTGTCCACTCATGATGGGGAGAGAAAGTGAGAGAGAGAGAGAGAGAGCCAATCAGCAGTAATCAGCTTCAATTGAAGCAACATTTCTCATTTTCATTTCATTTAACTTGATGTACTAAAATAAGTAAAACGAAAACTGAAATAAAAAAGAATAAGATTATACAGACATATTTAAAAACAATAATAATGACTAAAACAAAATTACTAAAACTTTAACAAAAATTCAAGTAGTTAAAACTATAAAATAATAGAATTTTTTTTATTAACTATTAATTATTAAACATTTTACTAAACTATTACAGTATCTCAATAATACTAAAATAACACTGGCTCATAGTGATTTGAATAAACTACATTTTTTCATAACAATTTCTGTTTTATTTTATATATAAAATATATATATTTTTTTATTTTTTTTATTTTACAAAATTTGTATTAAAATTGTAGTAATTTTGTTGAGTTTTATTCATTATTATTAGGTTTAATATATATATATTTCATGTATGTATGTGTGTGTATATATAATTTATTTGTATACAATTTTTATGACATTGCTTCTTGAGAAACTTTGAAGAAGCCCTTTATGCAATTTTTACTCAAGTACTTCTGTTCCCTTTGTGTTCTTTTTCTTAAAAAAACAAAAACACAAAAAACTGAACAAATGTTCTTCAGATGCTGTACTGACGAGTCTTTCCTGTTGCTCCTGGAGTCCAGCCATCAGTTTGTATTGTTCTATGAAACTCTGTTCAGTGTTTACTGTAATATCGTGTCTCCTGCTGTTTCAGAAACAGTCCTGCATGCTGCTGAGGAACCTGGTGGCCCGCTCGCGTGACTTCACTCAGCCCATTCTGGAAATGGGAGCGGAGGCGCTGATCTCGCAAGCTCTGACGGCTCACAGGGACTGTGGTGACGTGGGTCGAGCCGCTTTGAGAGACCTCGGCTGCCAGGTGGAGCTACGGGAACTCTGGACAGGGAAGAAAGGAAGCCTGAGTCACTGAGCGAGCGTGTTGTCAAATGTCTGCTACACCCAAACAATCACAATTAAGTCATGTGGCAGCATGTACTGTGGAGGTCATGCTAGATATATATGACCAAACATTCTTCCGGTAGAATTGAAGTGCATCTGACATCAGACAACGTGCATAGGATGCATTACAATTTACTGTATATGTGTTTTTTTTTAGTCTAAACATTGCAGCTATTTATAGTTTGTACAAGTTTTTTAACCACGTATGACCACTGTGCTTGGTCTGGATTCATTTGAGCTCATGTTCACAGAAGTGCATTGCTGGATTGCATTTAACCCTTAGTATATTTAATGTAAAGACCATTATCCAGCGCCGTATCCTATGTGCGTTCACTGCAGTGCTTTTTTTCGTTATGCCAAAACACACTTTCATGCACAAGACATGGTGAGCTAAAATATGAGCCTCAAATGTTTTCTCAATTGTATGTGTTGTAATACTAGTTGATGCTCTGTTTAAACCTGCTCTGCACTGGAAACGATTGTCTTTGTTGATTTAAATCAAGCATCTCTAGAGATGTTTATATTACACATCTTTATGATTTTGCAGTGGCCAGCTTAATATTCCGTTACGAAAATATACCTTTGTAAATGTATACTGAAATAAATGAGTTCTAGTTGCATCTGTAAAATCATAATAAAATAAAGCAGCGAGCAGCAATTATCTGGGTTCAAGAGCTTTAAGGCCTTTAAGCACATGCATTAAAAAGGTATTATGTTTTATTTATTTATAACCACCTAGATCATAGATGGAAAAGACAATTTACAGGCAATTTACTAAAGAAATATGTTTTAAAGCTTTTTAATAGTTATCGAGGTTGAGCCAAAAACCTAGGACTAGTTCGTGAAAGTTGGTTTTTGAAATAATCTCCAATATTTATCGAACGGTTCGATTCACAGTGCTGGTCCTAGAGGCAAAGTTGCTCAGAATGAGGAGATTTATCATATGGTATGAATGCGTGGGCGTGTGAGAAAAATCGCGTGGTATACAATCCTTTACGCACATGAAAAACGTGAAGGCGCCCCCTGGTGGCTGATTTCTTTCAAATTTCTCACAGACCTCTAGGGCTGTGAGTCAAACAGGCCCAGTGAGTTTCGTTTCGATCGGCCTCCGTTAACCTCGCCTGACAGCCGCTTGAATTTCATTGGCCAAAGGCGGCCATGTTTTTCGAGATACGTGAATGTCCTCGTAGAGAATCGCGGCACCTTGGACAAAAATACGGCATGTCAGTTTTCAAGTCAATCTGACTGTTGTGTAGCTATAGCCGTTTTCATGCTTTTTTTCATCTTATAGCGCCACCGAGTGGCCAGTCGCCGTGTCCTTTTTCACACAAGCACAGACCGAGCCCATACACAGGTGTACCGAGTTTAGTGAAATTATCTCATTCTGTTCAAGAGAGATAGCAGTTTTTGTAAAAGTGGCCACGCCCACTTCTAATGTTTTGACGTCCCACCGCGGACGTGAATTAAGATTTTGACTTTTCTTTATTTTTATTATTGACAATCAGACTCCAGATAATCTTTCTGCACTGGTTCGGTTCCGGTATGAATGTCATGGGCATGGGCGAAAAATAACATTACATATACAATTCTTTACGCACGTAAAAAACGCGAAGGTGACCCATGGTGGCCGATTTCTGTTGAATTTCTCACAGGTCTCTAGAGCCGTGAGTCAAACAGACCCAGTTAGCTTCATTCCGATCGGCCTCCGTTAACCTTGTCTGACAGCCGCTCGAACTTCATTGGTCAACGGCCGCCGTGTTTTTTGAGAATGTCCTCATAAACTATCATGGCACCCTGGACAAAGACGCCGCATGCCAGTTTTCAAGTCAATCGGACTGTCTGTTGCGTAGCTATAGTCGTTTTTGTGTTTTTTGTTATAGTGCCACCAAGTGGCCAGTCGCCACTTCCTTTTCCACGCGACCACAGACCTAGTCCATACAGAGGTGTACCGAGCTTGGTGAAATTATCTCATTATAGCTTCCATTCAAAAGGGATAGCTGGTTTAGTAAAATTGGCCACGCCCACTTTGAACATTTTAGCGTCCCGTCGCAGACGTGAATCAAAATTTCGACTTTCTTTTGTGATTATTGACAATCAGACTCCAGAGAATCTTTCTGCACTGGGTTGGTTCCGATCGGGTGAAAAAACAAACGTTTTTTTTTTTCCCGAAAAATCCAAAATACCCGAAGATTTCGCCAGGGTGACAATCAAATCTAAAAAGCTTAGTTTGAGCCAAGAATCCCAACGATATAAGACAATCGATCCTGTGACAAACGGTTTATGAGTTATGGGTGATTTCATATTTTGATCGCTGTAGCGCCACCATCAGGCTGATCGGGCCGAGTCTTGGTGATGATGTAGATGGTGTGAGTACTACTCGCCCTCAAAGTTTAAAGTATGCCCGATCGCTTTTTAGGAATTTTGGAAATTACGCACTTCAACCCCTAATAAATATCTAAATATAGTAGCCTATAAGAAGCGTTCAAAATCTGTAGTAACAATAATTCCTTTCTGTTTTGATAGTCTTCATTTATTTATTTTAATTTTATTTTGCCTTTTGGGGAGTACTTTGTAGTAAACTAAAACCATGAAAACGTTTGTTACCTGATAAAAATAAACTTCAAAATGATATATTATAAATATATATAATATTTAAAATTAAATATTAAAATAACTATGATGTCAGCTAGTTGCAAACATTTCTCACTTTCATTTTAACTTGATGTTTTTTTTATTATTTTAATATTTTTAAGTAATAAAAATAACACTTTTCTGCTAAATAATACTGTTTCGTTTCAGTGCATATAAATAAATATAGTGCCATCTGATATAAGATTGTATTTGATGTATAGTATACTATGGTACTGATCTGATTACCACAGTAATTATATGGTATTACTGTGGTATCATATTTAAAACCATAATACTTTACATTTAAACAACGTAATAACACGACACGCCTTTCTCAGCTCTGCAGGCGCATGCTGCCTTCACGTGCTATCGGAAATGTCCTACTTTCCCACTTGTTAAGTCGCGAGTTTTCTTGTGGGAAACAACAGGAGTCGTGTAGTGTATTCTTACCGATTTAATTAAAGTCAAAATAATATTTAGCGCATTCTTCTCGCTAAAACTTCAAACCCCACCCTCTCCAATGTGTACTCGCTTTGACGCCCCTCGAGCGAGCCTATCCACGTCAAGCGCGCTCACGCTCTGGACTGCAACTCCCACAATGCACCGGGACTCGCCCTTCAACGTTCGCACGCTAATGTGACAGCACAGCAGACGCGTGAAAGGTGCAAGTAAGGTGCAAGTAAGGTGCTCAAAGTCACAGCAGCGGCGATGAAAGGGGAATAAAATATGTGTAACCGACTTTCCTGCGAAACGTGTTAGTTTGAGGCGAGCGAGTTTTTAATGTTAGCGGATGGTGACTGGCTGCTGTTTATGTAAGTGGATGGTGACTGGAGTTTATCACTTCATTTTATGTTTGTTTATGAGGTTAGTAGTGCAACACCATGGGAATGTTTGAGCAGACTGTCATCAGAATCCGATAAAGTCGGTGTTTTTAACACACAGAGCTACAACAGGTGCTGTCAGACTGTCAGGTAAGCCGAAAGATCCATTGAAACGTCATGATAATAACAGTTGTTGTGCTAACAGGCTAAAATGCTAAATCACTTTGATACTGAGAAGTGTGTCATGAGTTCATCTCTGTCTCCGAGTAAATATTTAACAATGGACCATTTTCGTTTGACGCCATTTAGCTAAATGAACAATCATGATAGCCTATGTTTGAGGAAAAAGGCATTTAATGTTGACAAGTGTTTTATTTGATGGATTAACATGCACAGTGGTTGTAAATTAATCTGGATATGTTTCATAAATAAGTATTTATGGTCTATTGGGGATGCTTGGTAAGATATAATCCTTGGCTGTAAATGATTAATGATTATGATATATACGTTTTAGGTTGGTGTTGGCTAGTGTGTTATATCTGAGATCTGTTTTGATTTTGCTACATGAAAAATCTTATGTAATGTTTCATAAATAAGTAATCAAACTGGAAAATTTGTCAAAAAAAAGTGTCAAAAATAAGATTTCTTAATAAATAAATTAAATTCAGTAACATTTTCAAATAAAAATAATAATAAAAAAAGTGAATAAATACATCAGTGTGTAAAAAAAAATTGTAAAGCAGTTGAGATTTTCTATATAATATTAAACTAAATAAATAAATATAAATGGTGATTAAGTTAAATAAAAATGTTTCAAATACAAAAATAATCTGTTTCATAAATAAGTATTTAAATCGGTGTTGACTATAGTGTATTATATTTGATATCTTTGCATGTTTGAATACAATGAAAAATCTTATGTGAAGTTTTATAAATAAGAAATCAAACCGTGGAACAAAAAAAAACATAAAAATGTTTTTAAATAAAAATAATAACAAAAAAAAAAAATATATATATTTTTTTTATAAATAATACATCAGTGAGTAGAAAAAAGTAATAATGTAGTTTAAACTAAACATTTTCCATATAAGATTAAACTAAATAAATGAATAATAAAAATAGGGATTAAATTAAATAAAAAAAATTCTAATAAAAAAAATTTGTTTCATAAATAAGAACATTTGTGAGAGAAAAGTGCTAAAAAAAAATAGGATTAAACTAAATAAATACAAATGGTGATTAAATTAAATAAAAGTTTCAAATAAAAATAATAATAATAAAAAAGATACATGTGAGTAGAACATTTTTTAAGAATGTAGTTAAAACTAAATATTTTACACATTTATAATATACATTTTTCCAAATGTATATATGCATGAAAATATAAGCAGTAGCTTCCTTTTAAATTTTAGGATTTCATGCAAAAGAATGATCATATTTGAATATAAACATCAAGCCATTTTTTATGCATGCATTACTGTGTGCAGTTCCATATAAGATGGTTCTTGTGTTTATACTGTCACCGTTTGTTAAACACTGATGTTTTTTGTGTTGGTTGTCTTGGCAAATCACAAAGGGCTTTCAGTGGATCTGTCATCTGATCCTCAGGGAACATAGAGAAAGGGACCTGAGAAAGAGCGAGGCGGACGGGACGGGAGGGGGTGTTGGAAATCGTCCCAAACTTCAACCCAATAAGAAAACAGATCAGTTGCTTGGGCAACCTAATCGTTAAAACAACTTTAACACTTGAGATCCTTTAACCCTGTGTCATTTTTAACCCTGGGTTAACAATCCTAGGTTATCTTGTTCTGTTTCACCCTGTGATGCACTGTAAAAAACAGCAACTAAACATTTTCCAGTTTACAGGAACTTTTGAGACACAAGTGCTAAGAAATATGAATTGAAACGTGCAGCATTATATATAGTTCTATAGCATTATATCCCCTATATAGTGCACTGTCTGATCGTTCCCATCCCCTATATAGTGCACTGTCTGATCGTTCCCCATCCCCTATATAGTGCACTGTCTGATCGCTCCCCATCCCCTATATAGTGCACTGTCTGAATCGTTCCTTATTCCCTATATAGTGCGTTGTCTGATCGTTCTATATTCCCTATATAGTGCACTCTCTGATCATGCCCTATCCCTATATAGTGCACTGTCTGATCGTTCCCCATCCCCTATATAGTGCACTGTCTGATCACTCCCTATCTCCTATACAGTGCACTGTCTGAATCGTTCCCTATCCCCTATACAATGCACTGTCTGAATCGTTCCCCATCCCCTATATAGTGCACTGTCTGATCGTTCCCATCCCCTATATAGTGCACTGTCTGGTCGTTCCCCATCCCCTATATAGTGCACTGTCTGATCGTTCCCTATCCCCTATATAGTGCACTGTGTCATTCACCTTGTAAAAAACAGTAAATGTGTGAACAAGTGAGCGATTTCAGCTTCAGCGTCTGTTTATAATGTAGGGGGCGGGGCTTCAGATTCTAGAAAGCATTTGATTGGACAGAAAATCTGATGAGAAGCTGAAGTGCAGTGTGATGTCATCAAAATTATTGATTCTTATTGGTGGAAGTGAGAGACTGAAAGTTTTGAACGCTTATATCGTCTAAATGTGAATTTTGTCATTGTTTTGGAGCGCACTAGCTTATATTCATACTAAAAGCCAGAAAAATTCAATTTTGATTTCATGGGGATTTTAACAGTTTCGTGTATGAAAATCACAAAATGTTGCTTAACCCAGGTTTAAAAAGCTGTTAATCTGTAGCGTGAATTACTAAACAAGGGTTATTCATTCTGAAGAGTCAGGTGTGGATCTCAGGCTCGCTGTGATTGAACGTGTCACATGTGACATGCCGTCTGCGGGGGTTTGGCGTGCGCTGAATGTGTGTCAGTGTGAAGGACCTTTCACACACTGAGCCTCTGGTTCCAGTTCACCTCCACGCAGAGAATAGACATCAGGTCTTCTCCTGACTTTAACCTCCCTGACATGTTTTAAATTTTATATCACATATAACTGAAGTAAATACTCATTATAAACATGCAAACGTTTTGGGACGCCTGCCTTTACATGCACATGAATTTTAATGACATCCCATTCTTAATCCGTAGGGTTTAATATGGAGTTGGCCCACCCTTTGCAGCTATAACAGCTTCAACTCTTCTGGGAAGGCTTTCCACAAGGTTTAGGAGTGTGTTTATGGGAAGTTTTGACCATTCTTCAAGAAGTGCATTTGTGAGGTCAGGCACTGATGTTGGACGAGAAGGCCTGGCTCGCAGTCTCCGCTCTAATTCATCCCAAAGGTGTTCTATCGGGATGAGGTCAGGACTCTGTGCAGGCCAGTCAAGTTCCTCCACACCAAACTCGCTTATCCATGTCTTTATGGACCGACGCTTTGTGCACTGGTGCGCAGTCATGTTGGGACAGGAAGGGGCCGTCCCCAAACTGTTCCCACAAAGTTGGGAGCATGAAATTGTCCAAAATGTCTTGGTATGCTGAAGCATTAAGAGTTCCTTTCACTGGAACTAAGGGGCCAAGCCCAACCCCTGAAAAACAACCCCACCCCATAATCCCCCCTCCACCAAACTTTACACTTGGCACAATGCAGTCAGGCAAGTCCCGTTCTCCTGGCAACCGCCAAACCCAGATTCGTCCATGGGATTGCCAGACAGAGAAGCATGATTGGTCACTCCAGAGAACACGTCTCGCTGCTCTAGAGTCCAGTGGCTTGTTGTATTGTACTGTAACACACACGCATTTCTGTTCAGGCATTGCATTGAACATTTTATTTATTTTCCCTCAACACCTTGCTGTCAGTGTGAATGTCCATCTGATCACTCTATTTAGCATTGTGCCGCTAGCTAGTGTCACAGAAGCGTTAGCAGTATAAATCATGCATAGATTGTATTCAGAAGAATATAAAGTTGTCTGCTATATTGAGCAGTGTTGCTCAGGCCTTGTTCTTCTCTCAGGCTTTCAGGACCCTGAATAATTCAGCATTTGTGCTATTATTAGAGGTCCATCTGTGTGACCCTTTCAGATGTTATCTGATCCTGGCGCTTCTGGATTTCTGTCGGCACGTCATATATCAGCTCCTGTGACCTGCTTCTGCAAATCAATTGCATTTTATTTATTTTGCATGAGTAATTTAAATTTCATCACAACTGATTAATTCAGTATTTGCCATTTATGGTGAATTTGTCTTGTAATGAAAATCTTGTGAATATGATTATCATCAAGCTTCTGGGTGAATCGCACAAAAACATTTCCCCGAAAAAATCTGATATTATATTTTGCATAAACAAACTGAAACTTTTTTTCTTTCCAGGTGTGGTGTGAGTTTTTGCGTGTCGGCCGGCGAGCCCCCTGCATGCTGGCGTGTATGAATGGATCAGGTTGGCATGGGTAATGCGGTTCAGGGTCGCCAGGGGGCGCTAGCACAGGGCGAAGTGCTTCCACGCTCCGCCTCCAGCCAATCAGAGGTAAGAATGCTCACTTCTGAAACCGCCCACTGCAGAGAACAGCCAGTAAGATTGCTCTATTTGGCTCCAACTGATTCCGAACTTTTTTATTTAACCCTGAAGTTGTGTTCGGGTCATTAATGTTAGTTAATGTTATTGCATTTGACTAAAGCTTACTGACTTTACTCACCCAGGGTATAACTAATTTTTTCAGACCAGCAGCCCATGGGTGAACAGATGTGCCAGTGCATTTGCTATTTAAACAACGTGACACTGGATGTGAAAATGAGAACACTTGCGTCGTGCCTGGCGTCACACTGCGCCGGGTGTATGATAAGGCCCTTAATGTTTAACCAGGAAGTTTGTTTTTAAAAATGCTTTTATTTTGTACAAAATGGCACAAACTCACACTTGTGGTGTTCTGGAATCAGTTCCAAAAATAAATACAAAACCTGTCCTAATTGAAAGAAAACAAGTTGACAAAAAGGTTGACTCCAATATTTGGTGATAATATAACATAACGAGCGATTTACAAGCAATTTTTAAAAGGCCGGTCATTTTTGACCCGGAACACAAAAGGTGTTTTCAATACAGCACAAGGGTTAAATTTAAACTTTAAATATTTGAAGAAAATCCTGTCATTATTTCATGTCATTCTGAAGCCGTATGACTTTATTTGTGAGCATTCGGGCCAGTAAATGATGACAGAACTTTTGTATTTCTGTAGAAATAATTACTCAGACACCACATCAATGCACATGCGTTGTATTGTTAGTGAAAGCAGATGTAAAAACCGGTTTTGTGAGGCGTTTCAGGCTGGCCTTCATTTGTGCAACAGGAAGAGCAGAAGATCCATGTTTTGAAAGCGTTTGCAGGAAGTCAGACTCATAGTCGAGATTAACACTGTAAATCCTGACAAATGAAATAAAATTTACATCTAAACAGTCTATTAAAAATGTAGACAAAATATAAAAACAACCCTAAAAGGAAAGTTTGCATATGTTTTTTTTTTGTTGAGTACCATATTTGATTTATTAGGCTTTTATATAGTGAGAATATGGAGGAAAAAACAGCTCAATTTTATTCATAGGAACTGAGCAAAAATATGCAATTTGGTGCAGATGCTGATATATGAATGAAATTCTGATGCTTGTAATGTCAATCAATGAGGTCTTTATAATAAAATGCATATCAATATCTGCCAATAAAATGCCTTAGTAAGATGATATAATGCTTAGTTTTATGATCAAAGCTCTAGTTTTAAAGCATATAATGCAATGCAATGCAATTATGATCGACAGATGAACAAATAAACCTTTCTCAAAAGCCTGATGATCATATTTGATGCTCACATATAATAAATGATGTATGGATAATCAAGTAGTTTTGAACATTGATCATTTAGATGTCTTAGAAATTTGCATATCAAATATAATACAGTAGGATTAAGATTTTATCATTCAATACCTTAAAGGCGGATTGGCCGTTAGTGGAAAATGTGTGACCTCATGATCTATTTACAAGTTGACTGAGAGCTTTCCATCAATGATCTTGGGATCAAATGTCCGTTGGAAGAAAGTTCCTCCGCTCGTCTCTGATTGTTTTAACCTGCGCCATCTCTAGATAACCTTAGTGTTTAATCAGTGATTCTTCTCTCTCGGGTTCTGTAGGGTCACTGTGTGCTTTAATGTAGTCGAGTTCCTGTCCTCTGATTGGTCAATCTAGTGCTTCAGCTACTATGATCTACTACCAACTAATGTAACATTTTTAATGAACATTAATATTTGGATTTTATAAGACATTTGCATATTGCATACTTGATTACTAAGTGTTGAAAGAGAATATTGTCATTCTATTTTTATTTAATCCATGATTTTCCAGAAATGTGGGATGATTTCATGCCCAAAATAATGTCATACACTTATATATTTAGAATAAGAGTCATGTTCTATTTCAATTAGCTGTTATTATAGTTATTATCATGACCATCATTTATCATTTTTAGCTTGATGTTTCTGTTTTTATTTCCATGTGGGTTGCTGACCATCGGTCATCTCACCTACGAGGGTTCACATGTTAAAGTGTCTGTATTAGAAAGGCACAATTAATTCAAATAAAACCAAAATCGCTATATGGCTTAGTGCTAGGCGGTTGCTAGGGTGTTCTGAGTGGTTGCTAGGGTGTTGCTATGCGGTTGCTAAGGTGTTCTGGGTGGTTGGTAGGGTGTTGCTATGTTATCCTGGGTGGTTGCTAGGGTGTTGCTAGGCGGTTGCTAATAATAATAATACTTTTTTTCAAGCCATATTGATATGCACTATATTGCCAAAAGTTTTGGGACGTCTGCCTTTACATGCACATGAACTTTAATGACATCCCATTCTTAATCTGTAGGGTTTAATATGGAGTTGGCCCACTCTTTGCAGCTACAAAACTCAGCATTTGGTTGCTAGGGTGTTTCTACGGAGTTGCAAGGGTGTTCTGAGTGGTTGCTAGGTGGTTGCTAGGGTGTTATGGGTTGTTGCTAGGTGGTTGCTATGGTATCCTGGGTGGTTGCTAGGGTGTTGCTAGGCGGTTGATAATTATTATTTTCAAGCCATATTGATATATACTCACAAAATTTTATAAATGTTGCAACTGCATCTTATAAAACTCATGGATAATCGTGCATGCATTTGTTAATAATTTTGAGTTTAATTTCATCCCATACTCTGGTCTGTAGCATGTGGAAAACCTTTTTTAGGCTTCTATTAGGCACAGCATAGTGTTGGATGTTTTGGATCCTTCATATTTTGATGAACAGGGCGGATTAATCTGCAAATGAGCGGTTCAAAGTCTTGACTAGTCTGTAGTCGCTCAGACGTTCAGCATGCTGGGACTTGAGGTTTGTTTAATAAAACTGGTATTCAGACAATCCTCAGGTCATGGGTTTGTGTGTGGAAACAGATTAAGAGTGTGAATATAAACCTGTTCTGCTTTATAAAGATTAGAGGGAAGGCTTGAGGCGTTCCCAGAAGCCTCAGTATGTGGTCAAGCCTGGACATGTTTACACCATCACTAGATTAGTGCACATTCCAATGATTAACACTGGCTTTGCTTAACTATTGGTGGATTGATGTAGTTATTTGGTTATATGTGAAAATATTCATGAATCATTACTAATCTGTGTATCTGTGTTTGTGTGTCTGTGTTCGTGTGTCTGTGTTTGTGTGTGTGTGTGTGTGTGTGTGTGTGTCTCTCTGTGTTTGTGTGTCTGTGTGTGCACGTGTCTGTGTTTCTGTGTGCGTGTGTCTCTGTGTTTGTGTGTGTGTGTGTGTGTATGTATGTACGTACGTGTGTATGTCTGTGTGTGTGTCTGTTTGTGTGTGTGTGCGCGTGTTTGTGTGTGTGTGTCTCTGTGTGTCTGTGTGTGTGTCTCTGTCTCTGTGTGTGTGTATATGTGTGTGTTTGTGTGTGTGTGTGTATATGTGTGTATATGTGTGTGTGTCTCTGTGTGTGTCTCTGTGTGCGTGTGTATGTGTGCATGTGTGCGTGTGTTTGTTTGTGTGTGTGTGTGTTTGTGTCTGTCTGTGTCTCTGTCTGTGTCTCTGTCTGTTTCTCTGTCTGTGTGTGTGTCTTGTGTGTGTGTGTGTCTGTTTGTGTATGTGTGCGTGTGTCTGTGTGCGTGTGTCTGTGTCTCTCTGTCTCTGTGTGTGTGTGTGTGTGTGTGTGTGTCTGTTTGTGTGTGTGTGTGTGTGTGTGTGTGTCTGTTTGTGTGTGTGTGTGTGTGTCTGTTTGTGTGTGTGTGTGTGTGTGTGTGTCTGTTTGTGTGTGTGTGTGTTTTTGTCTCTGTGTGTGTGTGTCTCTGCGTGTGTCTGTTTGTGTTTGTGTCTCTCTGTGTGTGTGTGTCTCTGTGTGTGTGTGTGTGTCTCTGTGTGTGTTTGTGTCTCTGTGTGTGTGTCTGTCTCTGTGTGTGTTTGTGTCTCTGTGTGTGTATGCAGGGTTTTAAACAGGGTCGGACAGTCTTGAACTCTCTTCTCTCAGGAGCGTTTGCAGGAGCCGTGGCTAAAACCGCCGTTGCTCCACTGGATCGAACCAAGATTATCTTCCAAGGCAAGAACCTTCCATTTGTGATTAAACACTAATGGTACATCCAAAATCACTTACTACTGTCTGAGTAGGTACTACATTTGAATTTGAATTGACTTAAAAAAGTATGTTCTATATATAGAATAAGTATGGATACTGTCACGTGACCTACCAGCGTCAGTGGCGTCGCTTCACTGGCATTCATAACTCCCCTCCGTGGCCTCATGGGATAGTATGCAAAACAGTATGTGATTTAGGCCAGAGCGTTAGTGGATGATGTTGATCTACACCTGTGTGAACATGAGAACTGACTTCATACATCCACTGAACAGGGACTCGCGTAGATCCGATGAGTTTGGGACACTTATAACGTGCACTTGAAAATGCAACGCGCCAATCATCTTCACAAATTTGTAATGATGAGAATTGTTTATAAATCTGTTGTCAGCAAAAGTGAGGCTTTAAGGTCTCCAGCCAAAAATAAAAAATTATTAAATAATATATTTTACAGTGCAATAATATTATTACTACAGTAATATATTTCTTTATTGCTTTGTTTTCATTTTTGTAACTTAATATAAAATATTTAAATAACTGCAGTAATCATCAAATAATAACAATTATTATTATTGTTATCCCAGGTGAAAAAGACGTACTATTAAATGTATTAAATGCATTATAGTATATTTGTATTGTACTAAAAACATACACAAGTACATTTTTAATGCATTTAATAGTACGTATTTTTTTACCTGGGATTGCATATTGAATGGGTTCCATAAAACAACAAAATTAAAAGATGGTATTTATTTTTACCCTTTTATTTTTATACTAAAATTGACTGTAAATCCACATTTTAAAGCTGATATCGGTAACACCCGCTGATTGAAAGACACTGACACTTCAGACGTTAGTGAAGAGAAACGACTCAGAAACAGACACTTGATCGGATGCAGTGACATTCACACATTTCATGATGCCTTTTAGTGCAACCGTACAGTTTTGTAAATAAACCTTGTAGTTGCACAAATTTTTCATGGGAGTACATTATTTATTTCTTGTCTATTTATTGCTGAAAAGTTGCTTTTATTCAGTTTTTTTTGCTGAAATAACACGGGAAACTCTAAATATTTCTCTTTGTCTTCTCATTATAGTGTCGTCGAATAGATTCTCTGCTAAGGTTAGTATCTTTTCAATGTGAATAAACTTCTGCGCTAACATGTCCGTGTTTTGCACATGAACTGATGTACACCTTGAAGGCAATGCAAGTCATTCAAAAAGCATCTGCCAAATACATAAATATATAAATGTTGTGGTTTCCAGGAGGCGTACAGGTTAATTTACCGCACATATCTGAAGGACGGCTTCTTCAGTCTGTGGAGGGGAAACTCGGCCACTATGGTGCGTGTCATTCCATACGCTGCCATCCAGTTCTGCGCGCATGAACAGTACAAGAGGATTCTGGGACAGTATTACGGCTTCCAGGGCAAGTGAGTCACTGGAAACTTACATGGGCACTTATATTTATTTATCCATCCAAAGCCACTTACAAATGAGAAATTAAACAACACAAGAGATTCATCCTACGACTACAGTATTCAAGATCCACAATGCAAAGTTACAGGAGTGCTCAGAAATATACAAGCTAGTACAGAGATCAAGAAACATTTGATTTCTCATGTCATAATACCTTTAAAAGATTAAATATACAGAAATATACCAAAATGTATTCAGACACCTTCAACATTTTCTCACATTATCACAGTTTATTCGCTATAGTTTAGAAAATGGTAATAAAATATGACAAGAAATCACAAATTCATCTTGATAATGTCTCTTTGATAGAAAGGGATGTAGTGGATTACAGTCAACCAATCAGCTGTTAGATTTAAGAACACAATTAGATAATACCAATTTAGCTCAACCAATGACCAAGCAATGCTTCATTTTGTTCAGTCTGTGGTGTCAAAGGTCACATTAGCAATTAAAGAGAAAACACTTCAGCAAAACATGCTCGGGGCAAAGTGTCTGAATCATTTTTGGTTTGACTGTAACTTAATATAACTTAAATATAACACAGACATCAGTCTTGCAAACGGTCAAGGTGTTGCATGCATTGATTTTGGGTTTATTCTCGCCTGCTAGACTTCTGTTGTAAATACACGACTGTAAACATGTTTCCCGCTTGTTTATTTCCAAGAGATGGGTTTAATTTTTGTCTGTGGTGACTGACAGCAGACCTAAGATGCGGTACGTAACATAATGAAGATTACGCGGAACAATGCTTTAATGAATGAAACCCTGTATAGGATTTTAAATTGCTCTTTTATAGTATTTTAACATGTTACTCGCCATGAAAATAGCCAAGGAAGCTGCCATGGCCTTAGAACCTTTAATGGCTGAATTAACCAGATTTCACACATGCATCGCTACACTGATATGACCCATTTATTTTTGGATTATGATAAACAAGTGTTGCAGCTCGGCCAGTTTAATGTGTTAATGGTGAACGTTTGCTGTTTTCCAGAGCTCTGCCGCCTGTGCCACGGCTGCTGGCTGGTTCAATGGCGGGAACCACGGCTGCCATGCTCACATACCCACTGGACATGGTCCGCGCTCGCATGGCCGTCACACCCAAAGAAATGTAAGACATTTTCATTAATCTGGCTTAAGGGGATAAAGAGATAAAAATGAGCATTTCCTCATCATCTGCTCACCCTCATGGCATCCCTGACGTATATGACTTTTTCTTCAGATAAACACAAACTAAGATTTGTAGGAAAATAATCCATCTCTGTGAGTCCATATAATGCTCATTTGATGCTTTAAAAACCACACAACCCCACTGGATGAATCAATGTCTTCTGAAGTCAAACGATAGGTGTGTGTAAGACAAATACTATTTTTTTTTAAAAACTTTTTTAACTATAGATTAATGCTTCCGGTCTACTGTCACATGAGCAATCATGCAGGTGACGTAAGTGCGTTGTGAAGTTCGTGCGAAAAGCAACGGATGACCGCATAAACGTCACAACGCACTTACGGTCACATCGTCACCTGCGAGGTCGCTTGTAGGACGGAAGCATTGATTCATAGTATAGTATAGTATTTTTCTCACACACTAGAGCGGTCAAGTGATTACTATTTTCTTAAATGAATTACACAATCTAATTAATTGCACATTTAATTTGGCTGAGAAATGATCCCCAAAAGACCATTTAAAGTCATTATTGTGTTAAATGAGAAAAGCATCAAAGAAAGAAAAGTTTTATTTGATTCATTGAGTTAATGATATCAGAATTTTCATTTTTGGGTGAACTATAACTTTTAATGTTTTTTTTTGTTTTTTTTATTAATATGAGATTATTTGTTCAATGAATTGATACTCTATGTAGGTGGTGGTAAATGTCTAAAAGAGTCATTGAGTCATTCACTCATTCGATTTGTTTGAACAGCTGATTCATTCAGGAATTAAGTAAATGGCTCTCTTTATGAATATGAGAGAAAAAAATGGAGACAGCGATGATATCCAGGTTTTCCAAGGCTGTGAGGATTCTGGTTCTTTAAAGACACCATCAGTTAGAGCTGCACGATTAATCGTTAAAAGATCGCGATCTCGATTCAGACACCTACGCGATCTTATTTCTAAATGACAATGATTCCGCTATGTCTATTAGCATGACTGTTAGTGTGTGTTTTCGCTGCCCATGTTAATGGATGAGAGAGTCGGCCGTCACGCTTCCGTTGTGAGTGCTCTCATTCATTAACATGGGCAGCGAAAACACGCTCTGCTGACACTCGTGACGTGAACCAGGCTTTAAAACAAAGACTTGTTTGCCCTTTTAAAGTACGATCATCGCATTGCAAAATTCAAATCTGCGTTCGCGCTGATCCGGAGAGAGAGCAGCTGCCATAATGTGCAGATAAGCAGCTTCACAGCCTTTTCAACCACACATTTCGTTATTTATGTGTTACAAACATTTAAATAGCAGGGGACAAATGTGTACTGGGATAAAAGTTTATAGTTTGGGTATAAACATTGATATCTAGCGATCGAAATCATTAATTGTGATCAAAATGGCCGACAAAAGACTGTTTAAAAAGTGTTTGTCATTGAATCATTCATTCACAAACGCTGATTCATCCAATAAAGTCTTTAAGGATGAGACATGACTCCTTCATTCAAATTATTTTTAAAATTATTTCATTCAAATTAATGTATTCTTTAGAAACATTTTGTCAGAGCCTCTAGTAAATTATTTTGTTTAGTTGTCTAATGTTTTTTCTTCAGAATCGTGATTCTCAGTTTATCCCGAATCGTGCAGCTCTACAAACAGTTGTTGAGGGGGTGAATTCTTAATTTTTAGATGTTTTAGCTTGTTTTGTCATCTTCAAGGACTGGTCTAAAGAAATGAGAGTGTGATGATGTCATTGGTTCTCAGGTACAGCAACATCCTGCACGTGTTCGTCCGTATCTCCCGTGAGGAGGGGCTGAAGACGATCTACAGGGGCTTCACTCCCACCATCCTGGGCGTCGTGCCGTACGCAGGGATCAGTTTCTACACATACGAGACGCTGAAGAAAGTTCACGCAGGTAGAAGCCGACTACTAGCTTTAAAGGAACACGCCGACTTTTTGGGACTTTAGCTTATTCACCGTATCCCCAGAGTTAGATAAGTCCATACATACCATTTTTATCTCCGTGCGTGCCATAACTCTGTTTGACGCACCCACCGCTAGCCTAGCTTAGCACAAAGACTGGAGGTAAACGGCTTCAGCTAGCCTACTGCTCAATAAGTGACAAAATAACACCAACATTTTCCTATTTACATGTTGTGATATGTATAGTTACATCGTGTACTAAGACCGACGGAAAATGAAAAGTTGCAATTTTCTAGACCGATATTGGGAACTATACTCTCATTCCTGCGTAATAATCCAGGAACTTTGCTGCCGTCCCATGGGTGCAGCGGCGCAATGATATTACGCAGTGCCTGAAAATAGGCTAACTTCCGTCAACATAACCAACGTGACAACCTGCTTGCACAGAGAGCGTGCTGGGGACTATTTTCAGGCACTGTGTAATATCATTGCGCCGCTGCACCCATGGGACGGCAGCAAAGTTCCTGGATTAACCTGGATTAACCGTTTACCTCCAGTCTTTGTGCTAAGCTAGGCTAGCGGTGGGTGCGTCAGACAGAGTTATGGCACGCACGGAGATGAGAATGGTATGTATGGACATATCTAACTCTGGGGGATACGGTGAATAAGCTAAAGTCCCAAAAAGTCGCCGTGTTCCTTTAAAAGATTCACTCGTTTCTATTCCTGTTTCAAATTCTTTTAGTTCAATTTTTATGGTAACTCTTAACTAATGTTAACAAATGAGACATTATTGTAAATGTATTAACTAACAGTTAATAGTGAATATAAATACAACTGTTCATTGTGCATGTTAGTTCACAGTGCGTTAACTAATGTTAACTTTTGATTTAAAAAATGCATTAGTAAATGTGGAGATTTATCGGTCTGCCGATTTTATCGGCCGATATGAGCCTGTCGCAGATATATCAGTATCGGCGTATATGTCGCAGATATGAACGTGCGCCCACGCGTCTCACAGCACGCGGATATACACACACATTTATGTCAAAATGCCTGTCTTGTCGAGTATCATCGTTAACATAGTCGGTTATGTCTTAAGTGAACATAAACATGAAATTTGCCATCACCGCCAGCGTTTTTGGTCATTTTCACAAGTTTCATGGCCTACAGAATACCTTGTGTGAATATATCAATATATGAATATATGTTTTATTCTAGCTTCATGCATTCTTTTTATCAACACTTGAATATGGGTCAGTTTCATGAAAACTGCAACATTGAGTAAAAAGAAAAAATCGCGTTTTTGTCAAAGACTACATGCAGATGAGATTCAGAGCGATGATCATGACACAGATGGAGTAGATCGTGTTCCTCAAAGCTTCACAGTCCTAGAGCTCGTCCTGGGCCGTTTTAATTTATATGCTGTTTAATGTTGATAACCGTGTTATTTTACATATGCATCTGCTGTTTCTGCGTCGTTTTCGCCTGTGTTTTGATCATTTTCGTTCAGAAAATGTGTGATAGCGTCCCCTACCGTATAACAGTGAAAACACGGAAAGCCGGAAAATCGCGTCAATGGCAGGGAAGCGTTCTCTCATAAAATACGGGATAACAAAAGACAGGGAAAAAAAATCACTCACTGCTCTTGACTGAATAACTTTAATACGGGTTAATCTGTATTTATACAGTGAAGAATATGAAGTGATATTTTACATTTGATTACTATTTCTGTACCTGAAAATGTAGTTTAGACCTACATGAAAAACCTGAAAAGAACTGTTTTTTTCATTTGTATGTTTGTTCTGTTGTATTTATGTACAATGCATGTATATTATTTATATACAGTACCGGACACATCAGTGGGAAAGTGTGTCCAAACTTTTGACTGGTACTGTACTATAATATACACATAAAGAATATCGGCCGATATATCGATATCAGACTTTTTTATTCCCTAATATCGGCCCCCAAAAACCCCTATCAGTCGGGCTCTAGTTGAGATTAACTTCAACTAAGATTAAAATAACATATTTCTTATATGCTCATATGTTAACTGATATGGGTAATGTTAACCTTTTTTTATTTTCTTGCACCAGAAAACATGGTAACACTTTATAACAAGGTCCCATTAGTTAATGTTGGTTAACTCATCAACTAACAATCAGAAATTCATTGTTACAGTATTTATTCATCTTTGTTAATGTTAGTTAATAAAAACACAAACAGTGCTGATCCCACACTTCTGGGGGCCCTAAGCAAAACTTTGTGAGGGGGCCCCTGTCAGTGCTTTCTCTCTAAAAACCCAACATTTCCATAAACTTAAGTAATAATTACAATGGTTTTCAGTATGCAAGGTACACTTTGGTTCCACCAAAACGCATCTTAACACCAGGTGTAAACAGAGTAGCTTTTATAAACGTGTCTTGAGACAAAACAAAGGCACTTTCAGCTCAAACATGCATTGTCTGGGAACCCAGGGGTTTATTCTATGTAACTGTGCATGTTTATTATTTGCTCTTTTCTCTGTCATGTTTCATGACCCTCAGTAACTGGTCTCTTCTCTGGCTGTTTCAGAGCAGACGGGCCGCTCGCAGCCGTACTCGTACGAGCGTCTGGCGTTCGGTGCGTGCGCGGGGCTGATCGGTCAGTCCGCCTCTTACCCGCTGGACGTGGTGCGCAGACGCATGCAGACGGCGGGCGTCACCGGACACACCTACGGCACCATCTCCGGCACCATGCGCGAGATCGTGGCGGAGGAGGGCGTGATCCGCGGCCTCTACAAGGGCCTGAGCATGAACTGGGTCAAAGGTCCCATCGCCGTCGGCATCAGCTTCATGACCTTCGACCTCTCGCAGATCCTGCTGCGCAAGTTCCAGCAGTTAGGCTATAACGCGCGGTAGCAGCGCAGAGACAGGAAGTGAGAAAAACAGAACAAATGTTGCTTTTTTAACCTGAGAACATGCTGCCAATGAAGAGGACGGGAAACGAGAGGCGTGTCCTGAGTTTGAGTTGATTTCTGATGCAAGCGTTTTGTGTTTAGTGTGTATTTGGTACAGAGACACGCTGAGTGTACGTCAGAACGTCCTGTAAGTGCAATACGGACTGAAAGTGTCACGCTTTGATGGAAATACAGACACATCTCGAGTTTACTGCCTGTGTTTATCTGCATATCAGGGCGAGTCTCATGAATATGATCAAGAACATGTCCAGGTCATGTTTCACCCTAAAATCAAAAGAAAAATATGATATTATATTTGTATACGATTCTAAATAAGATTATGCATAAATAGCATGTCATTAAGATTTTTGCATTATTTTCACAACAATAACACATTTCCCCCAAAGTTATATAGTATTTAAAAGTAAAATTATACTTTTATGATAGTATTTGTTGTTTTGAATTAAAAAATTTTTTTTAAACACATGACTTAAACACACTTTTCCCCAAATTATGTATTATTTAAAAGTATAATTGTATACTTTATGGTAGTATTTATTTTTTGGCATTTAATTTAATTGCTGATATACTAAAAGTATAGTAAAAATTTCCGGTAACACTTAAAACTTTATGTATAAATGCATTATAAATATATAATGTATATTATATATATATATATAATTTTTTACATACACTTTTTCATTGAATGTCATAAAATGTCTAAATAGTCCTTAATATAAGCTTAATTTATATATATATATATAATATATATATATATATATATATATATATATATATATATATATATATATATATATATATATATATATATATATATATACACTCACCTAAAGGATTATTAGGAACACCATACTAATACTGTGTTTGACCCCCTTTCGCCTTCAGAACTGCCTTAATTCTACGTGGCATTGATTCAACAAGGTGCTGAAAGCATTCTTTAGAAATGTTGGCCCATATTGATAGGATAGCATCTTGCAGTTGATGGAGATTTGTGGGATGCACATCCAGGGCACGAAGCTCCCGTTCCACCACATCCCAAAGATGCTCTATTGGGTTGAGATCTGGTGACTGTGGGGGCCATTTTAGTACAGTGAACTCATTGTCATGTTCAAGAAACCAATTTGAAATGATTGGAGCTTTGTGACATGGTGCATTATCCTGCTGGAAGTAGCCATCAGAGGATGGGTACATGGTGGTCATAAAGGGATGGACATGGTCAGAAACAATGCTCAGGTAGGCCGTGGCATTTAAACGATGCCCAATTGGCACTAAGGGGCCTAAAGTGTGCCAAGAAAACATCCCCCACACCATTACACCACCACCACCAGCCTGCACAGTGGTAACAAGGCATGATGGATCCATGTTCTCATTCTGTTTACGCCAAATTCTGACTCTACCATCTGAATGTCTCAACAGAAATCCAGACTCATCAGACCAGGCAACATTTTTCCAGTCTTCAACTGTCCAATTTTGGTGAGCTCGTGCAAATTGTAGCCTCTTTTTCCTATTTGTAGTGGAGATGAGTGGTACCCGGTGGGGTCTTCTGCTGTTGTAGCCCATCCGCCTCAAGGTTGTGCGTGTTGTGGCTTCACAAATGCTTTGCTGCATACCTCGGTTGTAACGAGTGGTTATTTCAGTCAAAGTTGCTCTTCTATCAGCTTGAATCAGTCGGCCCATTCTCCTCTGACCTCTAGCATCAACAAGGCATTTTCTCCCACAGGACTGCCGCATACTGGATGTTTTTCCCTTTTCACACCATTCTTTGTAAACTCTAGAAATGGTTGTGCGTGAAAATCCCAGTAACTGAGCAGATTGTGAAATACTCAGACCGGCCCGTCTGGCACCAACAACCATGCCACGCTCAAAATTGCTTAAATCACCTTTCTTTCCCATTCTGACATTCAGTTTGGAGTTCAGGAGATTGTCTTGACCAGGACCACACCCCTAAATGCATTGAAGCAACTGCCATGTGATTGGTTGATTAGATAATTGCATTAATGAGAAATTTAACAAACAGGTGTTCCTAATAATCCTTTAGGCGAGTGTATAATACACACACACACAAATATTGTTTGTTTGTCATGTGTTTTAACTTTCTATAGATGTAACAATGAATATATAAGTATTAGAACTGTGGTTATAATTATTCATGAGATCATACCATGCATTATAAGGTGCATTACAAGGCATAATTAATGCATTAAAATACTTTCATAATATATTATATAAAGTGTTACCGAAATCCTTTTTCATATATTTTGGGGTAAAATATATGAGCTGGTCATTTTCTCATGAGATTCACCCTTTTTATCCATTATTGCTGGTGAGTGTGTATGTGTGTGTGGCTCCCAAGTGCCTTGAGAGAGAAACGACACATGAACTTTAACAGAGGGACACCACAGTGTTATAAACTGGTGTAATTAACCAATGATCAGCTCGATAATGAACAAATCACATGACACTCGAGTGTGTTTAATCAGTTACTAAAATGAGAGATCTCAAGGACTCACAAGTGACAGTATTACATTGTTAATCTTGTTTTTGGATGAATATTACAATTATACAGTGACTCCAAAAAGTATTTGTTCACTTCAGTCAATTAATCTTTTTAAACCTGTTACAATATATAAATGCAACCTTTCATATCTCATGTCGTGACATTTTAAATCTGTATTATGAAGTGTTCAGATGCTTCTTGGGGCTGTTGTATTTCCTCACGATTATCATCTCAATCTTTTTCCTACTAACCTGACAATCACAAGCACAATGATTATGCCATTAAATGGCTTTTAAACATCCCAGAGGTCTAATAAAACACCGAGGTTGATCTGAAGCAACTCCAGGA